>JASDQU010240504.1:284183-299124 GCA_032191745.1 Picea mariana | reverse complement strand
TCATTTAAGATTACATAACTCTTGTTTTAGGTCATTAACATAACTTTTCATAACCACACATCTCTTCGATCTATATCTCAAATATAATGACTTTGTTAATTAACAAACATCACAATACATACTTAAATTGATACTTTCAAGATTTAATCATCTTTTAATGCATGAATGATTTTACAAATATTCAATCTAACTTTTTGTTTTTTTGTAGCTTACTGTATTTGTGTTACTATAGGGTTTTATTAAATTTGGAGATCATATAACAATATGTAAACCATTCAATAGTTATGGTGAGGTTTTTATAGCCTCTGTTATCTTCTTCTTGTTGAAATATGTGGTGTTGTGCAGGGTTTTAAATAGTTTTTGGTGAACCTCCACATTTGGTAGTATGCCAAAAACTTCGACAGGAATAGTGATCTCACCACCAACTGAAATAGAGAATGCTCCTAAACCAACGGTCACTCATATGACCATCGTGCCAATAGTGTAAAAAAAATATTTATCCAATGGACGAGATCATATCCTCGGTAGATCAACGCTTTTTATCGCTTCTTCCAAAAGGTAGGGGGCCTAACAGGTCGTCCCGGGCTCTAGGCTGGTGATCTTCTTTGTGAATTCCAAGAACCTAGAGCCCCCGCCATACCTCTGCACTATGCGTGGAACAAGAATAGAGAGGGCAGTCAATATAAACCCATTTAAACTTTTCCACACTTCCAATGTGGGATAATTCCCAAATGGATGAGTTAATCAACACGGTTGATCACTTGATCGGACAATTGTTGAGACTTCACAGTCAAAACTTCTTTCTCTCAGATCTAACTCTACCAATGATCGACTTCAAGCTTTGCCTATCATGAAAATTTATTATTGTGTCTGGTCCAAGTGACTTGTGGTAAGGAATTTGTGGCATAGGAATTCTGTGCAATACATTATCATTATTCAGAGCATCCTTAATAGCAACACAGTAATCCAAAGCACCTGGCGTGCACATGAAACAACCGTTCAAACTGTTGCCTAATATGATAATCTTATGGAAATTGGTAGACGTCTAGTTTTCCTTCAATACATATTCATAGAGATCAATTGTGCAGTGAGGCATGAAAAATAGTGTGGTTCTGTCCATTGTTTGTCTACCTTCCTTATTAACACAAATACAGGAGCAGTTGAGCCCAAATGTATTAACCATGATGTGTATCGATAGATTGCATCTCATTGTCATTACTGCATATTGGATCTTCAATCTTTCTCAGTCATCCATGATTCTTCTTTGCTTCAACTGTGTTAACCAACACTGGTGTACTAGCATATTGCATGGTAGAGAAACATTATGTATCCGCAAAATAATGCACCCCATCTTGTGTTTTGTCTCCACATCTTGGTAACTCCTAAAATAATTGTTTGTCTCATTTATGTCATTGCCACTGTAATTCCTCCCAAACAAAAGATTCTCCATTTCCATGAGATCCATCCTAACCTCCTTTCCACCATTTGCATTCTTTGTAGTAACCTGATAAATACCAAGAACCTTTGCAAGGCATGTGGGGCTCCTTGTACTTAAAGAGTCTGAAATATATTTGAAGTATTCTGGGGAAAACTTGATAAAGGACTCCAATTGTGTCTTTGTAACTTTCTTAATGATGAATCTATCATCGAAAGTCTTTGAAAAAAAACACATTTCTTTTTCAAGAATTATCAAGAAGAGGTCTAATGGCAAACACCTCTGTTGTAAGGTCAGTAATAGGATAGTTAGTATGAACACCAGAATAGGAAAACACCAACATTCACAAGCAAAGGTATACTCATCAATGGCTCTGTCAACATAGATATGTCATCATGTTCTTCACATCTGTCAATGTCATCACAGTTACCATAATATCAACATGTTTGAACTATATGTAGTCTTAGTACCCCTATATCAATCATGATTATGCAGTAGATTTAATATTGTCAATGCCAATGCCATCAATGCCAACCTATATTTCCATATTTCCCCCTTGTTCATTGATGGAAATACTATTTTCATTTCTCCCCCTTTGACATCAAGGGAAAAGTGTTGAATGAATCCCCCTAACTTTGATCATTGTATCCCCCTGATTTGATGCCAATTGATGCATTATTTTCTTGGGAGATTAGATTGGAAGAGAGAGTACTCCCAATCTTTGTCTGAGATATTCAAATACATTTCTACTTAAGGGTTTAGTGAAAATATCTGCAACCTGTTCTTGTGTTGGGACATATTCCAATTTAATGTTCTTATTTTCATCCTGATCTCTTAGATAGTGGTATTTTATTGGAATGTGTTTTGATTTGGAGTGTTAGACAGGGTTCTTCGAGAGACTTATAGCACTCGGATTATCACAATAGATAGAAGTGGGTTCTTCAAACACTATTTTGATGTCTTGTAAGGTTTGTTTCATCCATTCCACTTGTGTGCAGCATTCTGCTTCTGCAATATACTCAGCTTCAGTGGTAGACAAAGAAATTGAGGACTATTTATTGCTTATACAAGCTACACATGATTCTCCCAAGAAGAATTCCCCTCCACTTGTACTTTTTCTATCATCTACATAACCTGCCCAATCTACATCTGAATAGGCCTTTAAAGAGAATGAATTATTGCTAGGTACCACAAACCAAGATCTATGGTTCCTTTTAAATACCTGAATACTCTTTTCACATCTTGAACATGACTCTTTTAGTGCAGCTTGAAATCTAGCCACCATCCCAACAACTTGCTTGACATTAGATCTGGAAGTTGTTACATAGAGTAAACTCCCAATCATTGATCTGTAGTTTTTTGGATATATAGCTTTGGACTCATCTTCCTTGCTTAGCTTTCATCCAACTGTCATAGGTGTACAAACAGGTTTGCAGTCCTTTAACTGGAAATTTTTAAGCATATCTTTAACATACTTGGATTGATGGATAAACAATACCCTTTTGAACTGTACTATTTGTAATCCTAGAAAGAAATCCAATTCAACAAGCAAGGACATTTCAAATTCTTGTTGCATCCTCCTAGCAAAGTCCTTACTCATTTTTTCATCATCACTCCCAAATATAATATCATCAACATATAATTCCACAATAATCATGCTATCATCGACAATTTTACAATAAATATTGTTGTATGTTGATCCTCTTTTGAGGCCTTGTACTTTTAAATAAGAATCTAGCCTTGCATACCATGATCTGGGTGCTTGTTTTATCCCATAGAGTGATTTCTTTAGTTTACAGACATAGTCTCATTTGTTAGTTAATTGAAATCCTTCTGGTTGCTCAATATAGACTTCCTCTTCTAAGTTTCCATTGAGAAATGATGACTTGACATCTATTTGGTATACTTTCAATTTTGTGTAGCTAGCAAAGGATAAGAACATCCTAATTGCCTCTAATCTAGCCACAGGTGCAAAGGTTTCTTCAAAGTCTACCCCTTCAACCTGAGCATACCCTTTACATACCAATCTGGCTTTGTTCCTGATTACTTGCCCATTCTAATTCACTTTGTTTTTATACACCCATTTAGTTCCAATGACATTCTTATTTTTTGGTCTTGGAACCAGTTCCCAAGTTTGATTTTTTTCTATCTGGTCCAATTCTTTATTCATAGAATTGGCCCAATTCTCATATGTTCATGCCTCTTTGATTGAGTTGGGCTCAATATGTGACAAAAGTGCTATTTCTTTCTGATACAATAATTTTCTTCTTGTCTGCACTCCATTGCTTTTATTTCCAATAATCAGTTCTTCGGGATGATTCTTTTGAGTTATTCTTGAGGGTGTCTTTGTGTCTCTTCTTGGGGATTATTCTCTTATCTCTTCTTCTCGAATATCTTCCTCATCTTCATTGGTATCCATTTCATCCTCTTGTATATATTCCTTTTCTTCTTTATTCTCTTCTACTTCTTCTGCTTGTGTACCAACTGACTCATCATCATCATCATCTTCATTGTCAAGTATGGTCTCTTGATGTTTGATCTTTATTGTTTTTAAATCATCCACCTTAACATTTTCGCTCTCAACAATCTTATGTAATCTAATATTGTAGCATTTGTATGCTTTCTTGGTAGAATCATAACCAAGAAAGATACCTTCATCATATATAACATCAAATTTTCTGAGATTCTCATCAATCCTTTTGATGTAACACTTACTTCAAAAGACCTTGAAGTATTTTACTAAAGGAGCTCTCCCAACCATAGTTCATAAGGAGTCTTATTACTATTAATATTGAGCTGACCTTTGTTTAATATGTATATTGTTGTGCCTACAAATTCCCTCCAATATCCATCAGATAACCTTTTTATTTCATTGAGCATAGTCCTTGCAGCCTCCTGGACTGTTCTATTCCTTCTTTCAGCAATCCCATTTTGTTGAGGTGTTCTGGAAGCAAAGAATTGTTGTTTTATTCCATGATTTTCACATAAGAGGTCAAACTCTTTTGAGGTGAAATCACCACCATTGTCTAATCTAATACATTTTATTTTTGTCTTTATTTCATTTTCAACAAGGGTCTTAAAAGATTTGAATTTGTTAAGTGCTTCTGATTTTTCCTTGAGAAAACATACCCATGCCATTCTAGTGAAATCATCAATGAACAACATAAAGTAGGACTCTCCTTGCAAACTCTTGGTCCTTGTAGGTCCACAAAGGTCGGTGTGAACAAGTTCTAAAGGTTTTGAGGTTGAGTATTATTTTTTTTTTAACCTTATCCCAGTTTGCTTCCCTAGTTGACAATGTCTACACATAGGATTTGAGGGCTTTGTGATCTTTGGAAAGTTTCTTACTGCCCCAAGATTGTTGAATTTCACTAAATTTTGAAATTTAATGTGCCCCAACCTTCTATGCCATAGCCAAATTTCATCTACTAATTTATATGACACTCCTCATTCAATTTTTTATTTAGTATATATACATTCTCAGGAGTTCTAGGAGCGATACCAACCACTTTTCCTAAGTCCTTTCTCCTAATCTCACATTTTTGGGAATCAAAGATGCAAATGTGCCCCTGATCACATGTTTGGTTGACACTTAACATGATAGGTTTCAGTTTTTCAACAAGCACCACATCCTTGGCTTTGTCTTTTCCCAAATTCACAGTGCCTTTCCCAAGTATGTTACCTGAAGCATTTTCACCAAATGTAAATTTACCCTTTTGTTTCTTTAAGTTCAAAAAATTGTCCTTATTTCCTGTCATATGTTTTGAGCAACCACTGTCAACATACTAGATATCTTCTTTATCTTGGGATTTCAAGGCAATAAGACATTCCTCTTTTGATGTCTTTTCTTTCCAAAGCTTCTTTTGCTTTCTAATGAACTTTGGTTTTTCTGAGACTTCCATTAATCTGCAATTACTTCCTTTATGTCCATAATTATGACATCTGAAGAATTCTAAGTTCCCTTCTTGTAGAGGTGCAAAGGAGTTACAATTTCTTCTTTTAACTTGATCTACTGTTTGGTTATCTTTAAGGTTATAGTTCTTAACCCTCAAGTTTTTCCTTCAATATGCTCTACAATTCATAGTTTTGTGTTAGAAATTAGAGAATGCAAAGAAATAACCAAAGAAAATGTTAGGATACTTGTTTTGATAAACCTTCTTTGGTGTTGTCTTATATTCCTTCTTGATGGGTGGAAGTAATCCTCTGGATTTTTGATCATTACTTGTCTTTTCTTCATATTTCTTCTTGAATGTTGACGCAGACCCCCAACCCTCGGGCCAAGATCCGCACAGGATCATTCTTAATCTTCCCCTGAGTCTGATTGACTCTTTGGTTCCCCACAGGGAATACCACACACACAAGGTGTATTCCACAACTGACCAAAAAATATGATCGGGCCTTTTTCTTTTCCTTTTGGGATTTCGGATTTCACGATTTTGTGAATCATGTTGTCGAACCCCTTGTCTCTCCAACCTCCGAAACCCGAAACATCAACGAGGGTTGACTCCTTCAATGCGCCAAACAAATGCCTCTTGTTGCCACTTATTTCATCTTTTCGAGACTTGAGTGAATGACCAACACTCATTCCTCTTTCCTTATGATTTCCCGGTTTCTGAAATTTTCCCTTTTGCCGAAATCGAAGGTCTTTCAGGATTTTCCCTGAAGCTTGACCACCCTTTGACTTTCGTCACATGGACCCTTTGACAAATGATTGGGAACCTACTTTTTGGATTTTCTCTCTTCACGATTTTGGGGGTTGCGCTGACATGAAACTCTGCCTCTTGACTCCCAGAACCCCGAAACCCAAAGCATCGAAATCCCGAAATTCCATACCAAAGTCCTATCATGTTTCATGACTTCATGATTTTCACTCCACTGTGTCCCAGCTCCTTATCATCAGGATTCTCGGTATGTCAAAACCTGAAATACCGAAATGTCGATGTTTCACTTCAAAAGGGGATCAATGGCTCCAAGCCTCCCCTAATCTGATGGCTGGCATGATTTCGCATACCAGGAGTTTGCGATGCAATGACTCCAAAATCACTTGCCACTCCAAACTCTGAAACCCAAAATAGCATATTTTTGAGCGCAAGATCAACGTCTCTTGATGCTTCTCATCCAATGGTCATTACTCCTCCTGAGATTTCTGAATGCTAAAAGGTACTCAGCCTTAACTTTCTCACAGATCTGCGAGATCCAATTATCCACATGATTTCGTGAGTTCTCCTTGGAGAATTCTGACCACCGGATTCACTCCTCCAGAATCTCTGGCCAAACTGACTTGGTGTCCTTCCAATGAACTTATCTTCTGCGCGATGATTTCGCTCCCTGTCTTCCTTTGAACTCTTCAAAGGTATTATCCCTCCTGATCTGTCACTTGTGGACTTAATTCTCCAAGAGAGATCTTGCTCGCACTCCTTGCGGAAATCTTTCAAATAACCTCTGGTTATTTGAGTCCTCGACTCTGTGCACTCTTTGCAACAACAATCCTTCCACCTTCACCTTAGTTGATAACTTTTAAGGTTTCAACTAGCCTGTGCACACCTTTCACGGCCCTGTGCTTCACCTGCACTTCTACGGGAAATGAGAACAACGGTATCTCTCCTAAGATTTCTGAGATAAGACTCAGACTTCTGTCAATGCACACCTCATGGACGTTCACTACACTCCTTGTAGGAACTCTCAGGATGAGAAACAATTGAAACTCATTCTTCTCCTCTCTCAGACTTCATATACTTAACATGAAATCACACATTCAACACAGCATTGAAACAAATGCATAAACATAGAGAATGAAACAACTGTAAGCCTACCATTCAACAAATGTAAACAGTAAGCATCATAACACCATGAAAATTGAGTCAAAGCTTCATATATTAACTCAAGTTCTCCTGTACATGGGTTCTTCTCTATAGCTCTCTACTACAACTCTCAATGATGATAATGTTGTTCCTCTAATGATACAATAATACAATGGTGAGGGTGTCTATATTTGTTTTCCCTCCTACTCTCTAAACTGTCTAATCTATGAATTCAAATATACCTACTTTCATTAAACATACTTAATGTCTATTACCTCCGACAAATGAGAGAAAATCGCTCAAGATCTATTTACAATATGCAAGTATGCTTCCTCTAACTACTACATTAATATTGGCTCATTAATTTTTCAAAAACATTTCAAAATGTGCAAAATGTGTGCTACGCTTTTCCAGCTATCTTCCGCCTTTATGCTTGCTTGGCTGGCTGCTTACGATGCTCCTGCATCATACTCCCTTGCTTGAAAATTTTCATGAACTCATGTTCATGAGCTCTTGCACGGTCTGTCCATGCTTATGAATTTTTGCTTCATCTTCCCAACTAGCATCTTCAACTGGATGTCCCTTCCATTTGACCAAGTATTCAAAATACTCTTTTCTCTTGGTCTTTTTTCTAATCCTCTTGTCAATTATGTTTTCCATCTGTGGCTTTTCAACTACAGACATTTGTTTTGTCCATTGTATCGCTTTCTGTTTCTTCTTTGCTCCTACTTCTTCAGCTCTATAAGGGTACAAATCCGCAACATTGAATATTAGTGAGATTCCAATCCCATCGGGTAATTCAATGTCATATGTGTTTGCCCCAAGTTTCCTTATGACCTTGCACAGTCCAATCTTTTTCATCTTTAGTTTGTTATATGTTCCCCTTGGGAACCTTTCCTTTCTCAGATGTGCAAGAATCATATCACCAAATTCAAATTGAAGTTATCGCCTGTGTTGATCTGCTATATGCTTGTGTTCTTGACTTGAATTCTGGAAGCACTCCTTAATTCGGCTGTGAAGCTCCTTCATGTCTTCTGCAAAGTCCTCTACACTAGCACTTTTGAATTCATTGTGTTCCGAATCTTTCAATTCAGAAACTCCCCTTGGTTGCATTCCATATACTATTTGTAATGGACTTTGCCTTGTGCTTCTGTTAAGCGAATCATTATAAGTGAATTCCACCTATGGTAGAATGTGATCCCACTGACTGTGGTGTTCAGTCACTAAGCTCCTCAAAAAATATCCCAAGCTCCTGTTCACAAATTCTGTCTGCGCATCCATCTGAGGATGATATGTTGAGCTAAAAGTCAAACTTGTCCCAAAATTTTTCTATAAAGCCCTCCAGAAATGTCCAACGAACTTGGTATCCCGATCAAAAACAATACTCCTTGGTAAGTCGTGAAGCTAACGACTTCCTTGAAAAACAAGTTCGCAATATGAGTTGTGTCGCTGGTTTTCTGGCATGGTATGAAATGTGCCATTTTTGAAAATTTGTTGACTACCACAAAGATTGAATCACATCCTCTTTGCATTCTTGGTAGTCCCAATATGAAATCCATGCTCACTGCATCCCACGACCTTTCTGGTATGGGTAATGGTTGATATAACCCTGTGTTCTTCCTTTTTCCCTTTTGCGTGTTGACAAATCCCATGTCTATCCACAAATTTCTTAACATCTATCCTCATCCCTGGCCAAAAATATGAGCCATTCAACTTTGAGAACGTCTTATCATGACCGAAGTGTTTGGCCAATCCTCCATTTTGTTTTTCCTTTAGCAGGTTCTCCCTCATGGAGAATTTTGGAATACATAACAGATTTCCCTAGAATAATAACCCATCCTGGATCATATACTCATTCCATTGGCTTTTGTCCTTGAGAATTAGATTATCAGATGCCTCCTTAAAATCTGGGTCATCCCTGTACATTTCTTTGAGGTTTTCAAAACCTAAAGTATTGACTCTGAATTTCTGCATAAGCAAACATTTCCTACTCAAAGCATCAACAACTTTGTTAGCAATTCCATAAATATGATTAATCACAAAAGTAAAATTCTACATGAATTCAACCCATTTAGCATGTTTTTGGTTCAACTTCTCCTGTTGAGTCACGAATTGTAAAGCATGATTATCACTGTACAAAACAAACTCTTTAGGAACCAAATATTGTCTCCATTTCTTCAGTGCTTGTATGACTGCATAGAATTCTTTGTCATATGTTGAGTACTTGATCTTCACTTCATTCAGTTTCTCACTGAAGTATGCGATTGGCATGTCATCTTGGCTCAAGACCGCTCCAATTGAAAATACACTCATGTCACACCTAACCTAGAATGTCTTGCTAAAATCCAGCAAAACCAAAATTGGTTGCTCCGTGACCTTCTTCTTCAAAAAATTGAATCTCTTCTCTGCTTCTTCTATCCAGTGAAAAGATTTATGTCTTTTCTTCACTGTATCCATCATTGGTGCACTAATTCCACTGAAATTTCGAATGAATTTCCTGTAGAAACTTGCCAAACCATGGAAACTTTGAACTTCAAACACACTTTTCGGCAATGGCCAATTCTTAATTTCATTTACCTTTTCTGGATCCATCTTCAACTCGTTTGCAGAGATAACAAAACCCAAATAAATGAGTTATGTCCTCATAAATGACGATTTCTTCATATTAATCAACAATTTATCTTGCTGTAACCTCCTCATCACTACAGTTGGATGCTTTAAGTGCTATGCTTTTGTCTTGCTGAAAACTAATATATCATCAAGATATACGATGAAGAATTTCCCTATGAAATCCTTCAGGACTTCGTTCATCAATCTCATGAAAGTACTGGGTGCATTAGTTAAGCCAAATGGCATAACAATCCATTCATACAACCCCTTATTCGTCTTGAATGTTGTCTTCCATTCATCACCTTATCTCATTCGAATTTGATGATACCCGCTTTTCAAATCAATCTTTGAAAAAAACTTTTCTCTACTCAAGCAATCCATCAAGTCGTCCATCCTTGGCAATGGAAATTTATATCTGATGGTAATCTTATTGATTTCCCTTGAGTCTGTACACATCCTCCAGCCTTCATCTTTCTTTGGGCCGAGCACTGTCGAAACAGCGCATGGACTCAAGATCTCTCAAATCAATCATTTGTCCATTAAGTCTTGGACCTATCTCTTGACTTCCTCATTTTCCTATGGCATTAACCTGTACGCGATTTTGTTCAGTAAACTAGCTCCAGGTATAAGATCGATATGATGGCTTATACTCCTGATAGGTGGTAACGAACAAGGTAGTTCGTCCACTACTATATCAACAAGTTATCCCAGTAATTCCTGGATTTCTTCTAGTAAATCATCTATTCTTGTACTGGTCAAAACAATTTTAGGCTTCCTGACCACAATAATTTGTGTGTCTTCCTTTTTCTTAACTTTCTTAAGAAGTTCCTTCCCACTCATGAGAAGTACAGTGTTTCTCATCTCTATTTTCACCTCTTGGTTTTTAATCGGCAGCAACATGTGCCTCCTCCCATTCTTCTCCAGGGTGTACGTGTTCTTTCTCCCATCATGAATCATGTTCATATCATATTGCCACGGTCTACCCCAACAATAGATGACAAACATCCATGGGAATGACATCACATAATATTTCATCTTTATCTCCTCCTATTTTAAATTCAACTAAACACTGTTTAGTGACATTTACCTGATGTCCTTTTTGTAGCCATGAAACTCTGTATGGGCTTGGATGTACAACAATCTCCATCTCCATCTTTTCTACCATTTGCTATATATACGAGATTTTTTATGCTACTGCTATCCACTATGACCTTGCATACACTATCCTTATTTTTGCAAGAAGTCTGAAATTGACTGTTTCTTTGGGCTGGGTTCTCTGCCTACTTCTTTGGCTTCAAGAGAAATTTCCTCATCATCAAAGATCTTCCACCCTCGGTGTCTTTTTCCTCAACATTCTATCCTTGAGCTTTGGCAATGTGAGTTTCACCACCATTTTTTTTCTTATCTGGACACTCATAGGATTTATGTCCGATATTTCCATAGACAAAGCATTTTACTTCACTACCTCTGCCTCTTCCTCTTCCTCTAGCTCAAGGAAAAGTATTTCTATCAGCATACTGCCCTCTCTGTGAGCTTCCTCCTCTCTCATGTTGAGTATGAGGTTTCCTCCCCTCTTCTTTAGATTTCTGAGTTCTATCTTGGGAAATTGTTTTGCCTCTGGCTTGACTTCTACCTCGGCCTCTTTGACCTTACTTTCGGCTCAGCTTCTCTTAAACTTTCAGAGCTATCTGATAAGCATATTTCACATTTCGAATGGTCAGCATGCTCATCTTATCTTGAATGTCATATTGCATACCATTCATGTATCTGGCAACCTTTTCATCATCGCTTTGCTGATGACCTGCTCTAATGTTTATCCTATAGAATTCTTCAGTGTATTCTTTCACTAACATCAGCTTCTATCTCAAATTCTGCATCCTCCGAAACAAAGTAATTTGATAATCCTTGGGTATGAATTTAGCTTTCATCTTTGCAACCATTCTATCCCAGCTTTTGATTTTCTGCTTGCCCTTGCAGCGTCTGTCAACGTGTAGTTCATCCCACCATAGTGTTGCATACCCTTTAAGTCTAGTAATGGCATGTTTGACCTTCTTGTCTTCCTCAACATCCTCATAGTTGAAGTACTTGTCTAGAGCTCTAATCCAGTCTAGAATCTCTTCAACATCCAAGTTTCCCTCATACACTGGAATGCCCATTTTTTCTCCAGCACCTATCCTTGCAATAGCCCTGAATAGGTGTTCATCTGCAACATCTTCAACTGCAACTTCTTCTTCTTTGTTTCCAGCTTCATTTTTACTTTCGGCCTCGCTGATATCCCTAGTGTCAACTGTGTGCCTCTGTGTCATCGACATGGCATCAATCCTGGCACGTAACTCGTGCATTTCTCTTTCTCTTGCTGGATCAGGCATTGGCATTGGCCTGTCTCTTCTTCTCGGTGGCATGGTTGTAAAATGTTCCCCTATTCTCTCTGCTACAAAAAGCAAAGAACTTGTTCTGAGCTCTAATACCAAATGACGCAAACCCCCAACCCTTGAGCCAAGATCTGCGCAGGATCATTCTTAATCTTTCCCTGAGTCTGATTGACTCTTTGGTTTCCCCACAGGGAATACCACACACACAAGGTGTATTCCACAATTGACCAACAAATATGATTGGGCCTTTTTCTTTTCCTTTTGGGATTTCGGATTTCGTGATTTCGCGAATCCCGTTGTCCAGCCCCTTGTCTCTCCAACCTCCGAAACCCGAAACATCAATGAGGGTTAACTCCTTCAATGCGTTGAACACACGCCTCTTGTTGCCACTTATTTCATCTTTTCGGGACTTGAGTGAATGACCAACACTCGTTCCTCTTTCCTTATGATTTCCTGGTTTCTGAAATTTTCCCTTTTTCTGAAATTGAAGGTCTTTCGGGATTTTCCCTGAAGCTTGACCACCCCTTTGACTTTCGTCGCACGTACCCTTGAACAAATTCTTGGGACCCTACTTTTTGGATTTTCTCTCCTCACGATTTCAGGGGTTACGCTGACATGAAACTTTGCCTATTGACTCCCGGAACCCCAAAACCTAAAGCGCTAAAATCCTGAAATTCCACACCAAAGTCCTGTCACATTTCGCGACTTCGGGATTTTCACTCCACTGTGTCCCAGCTCCTTGTCGTCAAGTTTCTCGGTATGCCGAAACCCAAAATACTGAAATGTCAATGTTTTACTTTAAAAGGGGATCAATGTCTCCGAGCCTCCCTTGATCCAACAGCTGGCACGATTTCATGTACCGGGAGTTTGCAATGCAATGACTCCAAAATCACTTGCCACTCCAAACTCCAAAACCCGAAATAGAATATTTTTGAGCGCAAGATCAACGAATCCTGATGCTTCTCATCCAACGTTATTACTCCTCTTGAGATTTCTAAATCATGAAAGGCACTCAGCCTTAACTTTCTCACAGATCTACAGGATCCAATGGTCCACATGATTTTGTGGGTTCTCCTCGAAGAATTCTAACCGCCTGATTCACTCCTCTAGAATCTCTGGCCAAACTAACTTGGTGTACTTCCACTGAACTTAACTTCTGCGTGATGATTTCGCTCCCCATCTTCCTTTTAACTCTTCAAAGGTACTATCCCTCCTGAGCTGTCACTTGTGGACTTAAGTCTCCAAGAGAGATCCTACTCGCACTCCTTGCAGAAATATTTCAAATAATCTCTGGTTATTTGAGTCCTCGACTCTGTGCACTCTTTGCAACAGCATTCCTTCCACCTTCACCTTAGTTGATAACTTTTAAGGTTTCAACTAGCCTACGCACGCCTTGCACAACCCTGTGCTTCACCTGCACTTCTACAGGAAATGAGAACAACAGTATCTCTCCTGAGATTTCTGAGATAAGACTCAGACTCGTGTAAACGCACACCATGTGGACGTTTCACTGCACTCCTTGCAGAAACTCTCAAGATGAGAAACAATTGAAACTCATTCTTCTCCTCTCTCGGACTTCATATACTTAACATGAAATCACACATTCAACACAACATTGAAACAAGTGCATAAACAGAGAGAATGAAATGACTGTAAGCCTACCATTCAGCAAATGTAAACAGTAAGCATCATAACACCATGAAAATTGAGTCAAAGCTTCATATATTAACTCAAGTGCTCCTATACATGGGTTCTTCTCTACAGCTCTCTGCTACATCTCTCAATGATGATAATTTTCTTCCTCTAATGATACAATAATACAAGGGTGAGGGTGTCTATATCCATTTTCCCTCCTACTCTCTAAACTGTTTAATCTATGAATTCAAATCTACCTACTTTCATTAAATAGACTTAATGTCTATTACCTCCAACAAGTGAGAGAAAATCACTCAAGATTTGTTTACAATATGCAAGTACGCTTCCTTTAACTACTACATCAATATCTGGTCATTAATTTTTCAAAAACATTTCAAAATGTGCAAAATGTGTGCTACGCTTTTCCAACTATCTTCCACCTTTATGCTTGCTTGGTTGGCTGCTTACGATGCTCCTGCATAAAATGTACTGAGGAGAGAAACTGCATAATATTTTGAGTTAACTTGGTTTTCTTCTTGAGAATAACCTACTCCATTTTTGTTACTTGAATCCATTTGTGTGGTAATAATCTTATCTAAGATTTTAGAGCTATTTTCATATCTTGTTTGAATACGTTTTGCATCAAGTTCTTTTCTTAGGTGAACTAATTTTCCCTCCATTCTTTCACAGGTTATTTGTTTCTCTTTAAGAGATTTTTCTAGAATTTCTTCCTTCCTATTTGCTTATAGGATTTGGTTTTTTAGGTTGCTCATGAGCTTCTCCTTCTCTTTTTCTTTCTGTTCATGTTTTTCCTTTTGTTCAACTACAAAAATTTTCAACTATCTATATTTGCTTTTGTATCTTCTTAATTCATCCAAGGCACTAAGAAGTTCTTCTTCCATATTAAACTCTACTTCATCTTCTGACTCTTCCTCATTCTCAATTTATTCTATCTCATTAGACTCTTCAATACCTAGAAAAAGGACTTCATCATCATCACTGTCACTAGACTCTGATGAACTGTTGTTTTCTTCTTTTGAGTAAAAAATAATTTTCCCTTTGTAATACTTTTTCTTATAGTTGAGTTT
>JASDQU010240504.1:269808-282300 GCA_032191745.1 Picea mariana | reverse complement strand
TAAATATAGGGATAAGACATTAATAAAGGAGGGATAAGGAAATTAATGAGGGGGAAGAGAGTCAGTGAAGGGGAGGATATGACGGGGAAAGAGACAGACGGGAAGGAATGATGTGAGGAGGGGGAAGGAAGAATCAGGGAGGGGAGACTGTAGTTCGGGTCATTTTAGATTTTTTGGTTCTGTTGTTGGGTTCTACTGTTTTGGGAAACTATTTCAGGGGGCACCGGTTTGCTGGGGGTTTTGGGCATGGGGGCCAGGATATCCTTATGGTATCCTGGAGCTAAGGAGCCGGACAGGCTACTCCTAGCTAGCAGGGAGGAAAACTCGGTTTTGGGAAGTGTTTGACACAGTTTCAACTTCAGCATTGGACCAACGGAGCAACGAGATTTAGCATTAGAAGCAGGTATTTTTTATTTATTTATGAATTGCTAAGTTATTTTCATGCTGTAGATAAATTTTAATCTCTACTGGATATTATGCTTATATGATGTGAATGAATAATTTACGTATGAGAAGGGAATTATATGTTTAATTGTATGAAAATTTTGGATTTAATTGAGTTGGTCTCTACATAGCTATAGAACTCGAGATTACCTCAAACTTTAAAGTTT
Source organism: Picea mariana (assembly GCA_032191745.1). Lineage (NCBI taxonomy): Eukaryota > Viridiplantae > Streptophyta > Pinopsida > Pinales > Pinaceae > Picea > Picea mariana. The sequence continues at coordinate 281,689 of JASDQU010240504.1, read as the reverse complement.
TATCAAAATTCAAAACAATTCAAAATGAATTTCAAAATATATTAATAAACTTTAATTACAATAAAAAGAAATTTAACTACTTTTCATTTATGTATAGCAATAGAACTCTAGATCACCCCAAAAATTGAAATAGATTATACAATATTAATATTTAAAGTTTAAAGTTATCAAAATTTAAAACGGATTTCAAAATATATTAATAAAATTTAATTACAATAAAAAGAAATATTAATAAACTTTAATTACAATAAAAATAAATTGAACCACTTTTTCTTTAGGTATAGCCATAAAACTCTAGATCACAAAAAAAAATTGAAATACATTATACAATATTAATATTTAAACTTTAAAATTTTATCAAAATTCAAAATAATTCAAAATGGATTTCAAAATATATTAATTATAGGACCTTTAAAAGGATCTTGAGTGTCCCAAATTCCTATTTATTATTATCCTTGTGGTATCTATCCCTAACAATAGTTTTTCGATTTCTAATTATTGCCCATTTTCCTTCTTTCCTGACTTCTTTTACCTTTTGAACTTCCTTCCTTAATCCAGCTTGGTCTTCGGGAATGAGGTCTTCATTTATAAATATTCCTGACCCTTTTAAGCTCAGAGATTTACTGAGTATGCTATATTTATGGTCATTACAACTTACTTTGACATGGATCAACCTATCTTTATGATCAATTATTTTTCCTAGCCTCTTTGCTTCTAAGATGTAAGTTGTATCAATTTGTGATTTATTTTTTAATTCTTCTTTTACTATTGCTAGCATATCCTCCTCTTGTTGTTCTTTTATACCAAAAATTATGAGATTCAAGGCTCTTTTGTTAAGCTCATGGTCCAGTTCCAGTAGCTTATTCATTTTCTCTTTGATGGGTTTGATATCCAATTTGTTTTCCATATTACTGAGAGTCAAATTGTTAGTTAGTTTTTCTTCTAGCTCTTTAATCCTATCTCTCAAGTTGTAATTTTCTTCAACCCCTCCTTCTTGGGTTGATTGTTTATGTTTTTTCATTTCTTGAATTATATCCTTCATTGTCTGCAATTCACTCTTGAACCCTAAGAATCTATCCTCTATTTGAGTTTGAATGGTATCTTTAATTTTTTTATCAATCATTGCCTCTAGCTCTATTTGAACCCTAAGAATCTATCCTCTATTTGAGTTTGAATGGTATCTTTATTTTTTTTATCAATCATTGCCTCTAGCTCTATTTGGAGTTTTACGTCTCTTTCTTCACTCATTTTTTCTAATGTTTCTAACTCTATTTGGATTTTGGCATCTCTCTCTTCTCTTATTTTTTCTACTGATTCCATATAATCGTAAAGGATCTCTAGGGTGATTTTGGGGGGTCTCCCCTTATTAGGCCGAGCTTTTGGAATAGGTGGTGGAGTGCTCATATTGAAAAGAAGAGAACAAAAAATGTAACAATTAATATTATGGGTTGACTTTGTCTCTCAAATCAACTTTTACTTATGAAACTTAAAATAAATAATAAATAAAATATATTTAAATCACCTCATTTCAGATGTCCAATTGCTCAACCCATTGAAGAAGCCAAAAATAATTTCCTAAAACCCCAGAGAAGTCCAGCCCGGGTAAAAAAGGTAAAAATCAAAGTTATTCCCGTTCAAAACCCCAAATATAAAATCTTAGAAATAACTTCTTAAAAAAAAAAAAAAATCCAGTTCAAAACCGTAGAGTAGTAGTATTGTTGTCTTCACGTATTTCAATATTTGAAATTAATTACATAATCAATAACTTGGTTATAAGTACCTAGTACATTTTATATAAAAAATTAAGAAAAAATGTAAAAATGCCACGTGTTCTCTCATTATTACTATCCATTTATTTCATTATTATTACATTTCAATAAACTTGTCTACAAGTACCTAGTACCGTTTATATCAAAAAATAAGAAAAAAAGTAAAAATGTCATGTGTTCTCTCATTATTACTATCCATTTATTTCATTATTATTGCATTTATGTTTTTCTCTTATCATTAATACAAAGTGTACTCCTATTAGATTAATACAAAATGATATACATATAATTATGTAAAATGACATATGTGCAATTTCTTTTTAATAGTAATTTTGAATTTATTTTTAAATGAAAATAGATTAGTAAAAATATAATTAGAGATGAAAAACAAAATGATATAGACAACTTATATATATATATATATATATATATATATATATATATATATATATATATATATATATATATATATATATATATATATATATATATATATATATATATATATTTCCCTTTTAATAATGATTTTGAATTTTTCTTTAACAAAGACAAATAATAATTACAACAAATTGACAATGGTTTTATAGTAAATTGACAATTGTTGGGACACTCTAACTAGTTCAATGATCCCATCTAAATATACTCTATTTCCAAATTTACTTGACACTAATTAAGTTGCCATGCAACCCTTGTTAAGCAAGGATTCGATATGTACTATTATTGCATGAATTTATTTCATTAAACCACATGCAAACATTATACCCCACTATCATAGGGAATAAATTCAGAAAAAATCCATTGAACCATATGCCGACATTATACTGCACTATCATAGAAAAATTATACCCCACTATCATAGGGAATAAATTCAAAAAATGGAATAAATTCAGAAAAAATCCATTGAACCACATGCCGACATTATACCGCACTATCATAGAAAAATTATACCCCACTATCATAGGGAATAAATTCAAAAAAATTCCATTGAACCACATGCTGACATTATACCACACTATCATAGAAAATAAATTCAGGTGTAAAATTTTACCAAGATTGATATCAGAATTGCATGTAAAACAGTCCGATGAATTACTAAAGTTATTTATTAGCAGTCAATATCTTAGAACAAGTGTTGCATGGCAGCGTAGTCCCTGTTAGGTTGGTATGAGAGTAAATGTGACCTAGTACAAGCAGGTGGCTAGAAAGTTGAAATACATGTGGTTTGTGTGCAGAACATAGTATTCCCGAAGTAGTTCTTCTTGAAAAAGTATAAAAAATTGTTTGAATGGTTGTTGGACACAAAAAATTTAGCATTACCAAATTGGTTATTTTTAAAACTAGGACATAGAAAGTCATCAGAAATAAATAAATTATACATACGAAATATGTATTTGTATAAAGTAGATATTTAGTAAATAAATTATACATACGAACAATGTATTTATATAAAGTAGATATTTAGTAAATAAATTATACATATGAAATATGCATTTGTATGAAGTAGATATTTAGTAAATAAATTATACATACGAACAATGTATTTGTATAAAGTAGATATTTAGTAAATAAATTATACATATGAAATATGCATTTGTATAAAGTAGATTTTTAGTTTTATAGATACGAAATTTGTAGCCATCATCGCATACGTAGACAGTTTTTGTATCGCGGGTTCTCGGGCTGGCGCGCTGAAAATTGGGTGTTTGATGTTCCGTGGTCTACAAATAGCACCGACTGTTCCGCGATATACAAAATGACAGGCGTAGTTGCGGACTATAGAAATTTACCATAAATTAATGATGTCTGTTATATAATAGAATAGTAATAACATATGTTGCACCGAATTACTTTGCTTTAAAAGTAAGGTTTTTTTTTGGAAAAAAAAGATATAGCATTGGCGAATTAGTTTTCTTTGCACATGTTTTATAGAGCATGGACGGACTACTCATTCCATAATTAGCAAGTCTTTGGATGGCGGGTTGTCAGGCTGGCAGTTTAAAAAATGGGCCTCTGTTGTTCCATTCCCTACAAAAACCATCGACAGTTCCGCGATATACAAATTGAGAAGCGGGCTTGCGAACTATAGAAAATTATTATAAAATAAATAATGGTTGTTACATATATCAGGAAATTACATCAACATTTAAACCATCAACGTCGTTGAAGACCCAAAAATTAGCATACAATAGGAGACAAGAAATGCAGCATATCCGAATTAGTTTTCTTTGGAACAAACAAGAAGGTTCCTGGAAACCCAAAGTTTAGTATACAATAAGGACATTTTCGAATCAGTTTTCTTTGAAATTTAACAAAAATTAATAATGTATGTTATATGTTTGTGGAAATTTAAATGCGTTTGTCATATAGTCTGGGATTGGGGCTCCCGCAGACCATAAAAAGAAATAAGTACAAGAATTAGGAACGTCGAAAGAAGTGTGCGATGGTAGAGAGGAAGACCTGAAAAGAAGAAATTGGAACTTATGAGTATTTGGTTATAGTTTTCTATTTAAAGAGGACATAAGTGGATTGATAAGGAAAAGAAGATGACAACATAGACTTAAATTGGAATGATAAACAAAACAAGATGGAAGTATAGACTTACTATGAAGCCGATGCATTTTTGTTGCTATCATCGATGGGCAGTGGATTTCTGTTGATCGGTTGTTGCCCTTCCTGGACGAGGCTTTCCATTCTGAGTTGGAACGATTCTTCGATGTAGCTTTTCATGGGGGCTGTGTTGATTTCATCCCGGATCTCTATGTCGTAAAGGTCGTTTTCTAATTTCCTTAGATCCATTGAAAGACTATGCAGACTCTGTTCAATTTATTCATTGTGTGAGGCATATTCCAGTACCCGGCGCTCATGCTCATCTAGATGATGTTCAAGTATGCCGTAAAACTTTTCGAAAGACAACCCCTTTAAAATATCAACTTGTCCCTGGAACGCTTCTTTGGTGATTGAAAAGGATTTGAGAATTAAGTTTGGATCTTGAACCTCGTTGGTAGTTCTGGCTAAGTCCATCTGGAGAAGGCTTGTGAATAAATTTTCCTTTTCTGATATGTCTTGTTTACATGATTTGACAATGAGGTGCAGGTTCTCAAAAAAAATTTGCCAACATGCTTTTACTTTTTTGGTGCGCTTTGGGGAGGGGACTTTCTCCTGTCTTCTTTTTAGTTCCGATGTGTTCAGGGAATAGTTGGAAAAAGGGTCTAGCACCTAATGACAGAAAAGATGTTCATTTTTAAAATTTGCCTCCAAATGTTCAAGCAAATCACTGGTCTTCTTTCCGAAGAAAACTAAATTTTGCGATGTTTCCCAGGCTTCAGTAACTAGCTGCATTCTTTTTCTGATGTTGTTATCTACAAGGGCTCTGGAGCATGCAAGGAGGGTAGAGGATAATTTCATCTTCTCTACAGTGGTAGAAGGCACGATTTTTTCCAAATGACTGGCAAATTCTTGTGTTGCAATGAAAGTCTGTTCAAATTCGTTGAGGCAGTGTTTCAGATTGGCATAATCCGTCTCCATTCCTCCAATGGAATCGCGAAGAACATCACTGGTTACCTGGTGAAACGAGCAGATTTTGGACAGGGTCATTTGGCTAAAATCAATCTATGTTCGAGATTTTCCTTTCCTGTTTGTTACATCTCTCTTTTCAATGACCATACTTTTAGATTGGTTGTCAAAAATAGCGCTCTGGATTATGAAGGATTCATCTATGTCAAAAAATTCGGTGTCAGATATGTCCAACGCGGATGACCCAATTTTTTGCATTTGTTCAGCTTCAATTTCAATTTGCAGTTTTCCACTGTCAATTTCGGGTTCCTCCGCGTGGCCTGCATTGTTTTTTCTCTTCTTCGTCAGTGGAACTTTGTGAGAACTATCAATATTTATGCGAGGAGGGTTCTTATATCCTCCTTCGTTCAAAGATTTTTGGTTTGCTTTCTTACTGGGATGGACCGTCGAAGCGACGCTCCATGGTGTCGTGCTCTTGGGAGTGCTGGCGGGGGACTGGGTACTCTTCTCACTGGATACTTTACCATGTTGTCTGTACAATTTAGTTGTGCTTTGAAATGTCTCTGCATCGCAATGGTCAGAAGAAGGATTGTTGTCGACACTGTCCCTGTCTTGGGTCAGGTGTCTATGGATAAAAGAGGTGTTAAAGCCAACACCTAGTAAATGTTCTCCAAAAATGCCATTGGGGTCAAACCCTTTTATCTTTTCAGCGTACATTAGGTTCAATTTCTTGAAATGGGAGGAAAAATCGTTAATCTTGTTGATGTTTCTACACACGAAGTCTTCGACTTTCCAGGGTAGAGGAATGAACTGTTTTTTTTTCTTGTCATGGAAAAAATGCAACCAGTGGTTGTATTGCCTTGCTATTTCTGTAAAAAACATCTTTTCCATGATGTGGCATGGAAGGAAGGTAGGATTTTCCTTAGAGCCAAAGGCCATGAGGAGACTTAGATTTTCCTTTTGCTCAAGTGTGCCCTTCTTGTTCAAAAACTTGCTTGCGGGGCCAAACATCCGCAAAGCATCCTTGCCTAACAATAAATCTTTGAAAACTGAGACAAAGCCATTAAAAACTTTATAAAAACAATGGGAGGCCTTGTGTCTCCATAGGAAATCGTGCCAGAATGTTACTGGGTTGAATCCACAGTTTATTTTATTGGAAAGAGAAAGTTTTGGAAACGGGCAACAATACACAATTGCGAAAATCAAGTAGGATGACATATAAAATTTATTCGATTATTTGAATCGTGACAACTGGGAACAAAGTTCAATGGAGATTAGATTTCCCCAATCGAAAATGTATTGTTCCTTGACTGTGAAATACAAAATATAAGTAATTATATGGGAAATGCTTGTTATGGATGCTTGTCTCATTATTCTTGTAAACAACCAAGCAATTTCCCGGTATGGATTTCTAAAGGAACTTACCTGAAGCCTTGTGATATCTTCAGGAACTGTTGTCGGGTCTTTGAGGAAGTCGGCTAAGATGTCCAACCCGTTATGATATTTTTCTATAAACTTCTTGCAATCTTGTCCTCTGAACGCCAATGTTGGTTTCGACAATTTCAACATCTCACGGAAGAGATGAGGTGACAAAGAAACAAGAGAATGGTCGTGCAGTGGAATAATTCTTTGGTCTGGAATATATTTTTCAGTGCACCAAGAGACCACCTCCTTACAGTCAAAAACCTCAGGGACGCAGCCTGCATGAGCGATTCTGGAGGTCCAAATCACTTCGTTCTGGGTGGAACGAGATGAATAGTAAAAGTATGCCCTGGACCACTGGAACCTTTGGTCCTCTTCTGCGAACATATTTACTATATCTCCACAAAACTGTTGTTGACCCGCTGCCATAGGTCTACAAAGACATTTATTTGTTCCATACGATGAATGAAATGAAAGGTTGGAAGGGCTAATATAACCCTGCGCAAATTTTAGTCGAAAGCGTGTGAATGGGATATGTCCTCAAGACTTTCGTTGATTAATGACAATCTGGATGACTGTTGCATGATGCGTTGTTAACATTAAACACTAATAATTGCATATATAGAAATGTGAACATGGTGGATATTGAAATGAGCGATTAAGCATTGCAGATTTCTTGAGCGGCCCAATGACGACGCGTGTTGGAGATGAACAATCGGAAGGGACAAAATAAGTTTCTGCACATCTTGGTTTAATGCGTAATAATGGGATATCTCCTCGAGTTTTTCACCCATTAATGACAATGTTGACGGTTCCTGCATGGTGACCTGTTACCATCAAAGGTTTCTAATTGCATAGCAAGAAAGTACGAAGGTCACGGGCAGGGGAAAAAAACCGCTACAAAATAGGGTTGCAAGGTACAACTGTTGAAGGTGAGGGTGCCAAGGTCAAATTTTATGTCTTAGAACTTTTTGATTGCAATACGCGTAACCCGCCAACCGTGGAGATAAAATTGGCTAAGTATGGAGAGCAATAGCGGTCGGTCGGAGGAGTCGTGTGATTATATAGATGGAGATAAAGATATCTCAACCCACCAACACTGGAACCTATGTTTATAGAAAGGCAACTATGTATATAACCACAAAGCAATAATACAAGGGAAGAAGAAAAGGGAAAAAGGACCAATGAGTCCACGGTGGAAATGTAAATCACAGAAATTTTGAGTGCATTATGCATATGAGGGAAGAAGAAGCAGCAAACTTCGAATGCGCTAACCTGAAACACTGACTAAGAATTTGAGATTTCGTGAATCCATGAACAGGAGGATCCAAAATAGGGTCAGAGGTCCGAATGGTCAATATATATTATTCAGAACATTTGAATGCACAATCTGTAACACGAAAGAGGGGACGATGTCGGAACCTGGTAGTCAATTTCTATGTTGTGAATGGCTAGATGTGAATTGTTTCGTATTGTTGTGTGTAGTTGTCACTTGTAAGAGTCATTAGTAAGAGCATAGAAACTGTATATTAGGAAGCACATTTGTCAACTGTGGTATAGTGAATCTTGCGAGTTTGAGGAGAACACGATAGAATTGTAGACTGCCAACCCAACAACTATGGGCATAAAATTGCCAAAGGTGTGATTATATACATGGAGATAATGAGAGCCATAATACAGGGGAAGAAGAAAAGGGAAAAAGGAGAAAGGATTTGGCGGTGGAATTGTAGATCAGGGAAATTTTGAATACAAGATGTGAACCCGGTAATTAATTTGTATATTGCGGAGGACAAGAGTAAATAATTTGAATGCATAATTTGTAACATGGAAGAGCGAATGATGTCGGAAGAACGGATGATGTTGGAACCCGCACTTGTGTCCAGTTGTCAGTGCTACGAGGTAATTTAGTATTGAAAATAATATTTTAGATTCTGTTAAATACTTCATAGGGATTAGTATCCGTAAACAATGGCAATCTCCACCCCTCCATCCTTGCATTCCGCGTGTGAATTTGTATATCGCGGAACTTGAAGGACTATTTGGAGGACACAGAACAATAGAAGTGCAATGTCAAGTCAGTCATTCCGCAACTCCGCTTCTCAATTTGTATATCGTGGAATTGTGGGTGCTATTTGTAACACATGCAACAATGGAGGGCCAATTTTGAGCCCACCCGCCCGAGAATCCGTGATCAGAAATGTCAGTAGGTATGAAAAGGAACAGTTGACGGTTCAATTATCCATGCGAGGATATAGATGGAACTTAAATTGGCCCCAACGCGGAAACCGTGGACATAAAATTGGCCAAGTATCGAAAGCAACAACGGTCGGTTGGATTTTTCGTCTGATTGCATAGATGGAAATAAAGATATGCCAACCCGCCAATGTTGGAGATGCATATTTCATGAACCCGCCAAAAGGAGGATCCAAAACAGGCTGAGAAGGTATCTGCAGAGGAGGCGAGGCTCGAACCTTCTAATTGTATTGCTCCAAACATTTGAATGCATAATCTGTAAGACGGAAGAGTGGATGATGTCCGGTAGTGAATTTGTATATTGTGGAGACTGCAATTCCAACATTTCGTACCTCTGTGTCTAGTTGTCACTAATAAGTGATAATTTAGCATTGTAAATAAATTTTTAGATACTGTTAGATACTTCACAAGGATTGGCATCCGTAAACAATGGCAATCTGCACTCCGCTATTTCTTCATTCTGTGTGTCAATTTCTATATTGCAGAACTGGGAGTGTTGTTTGGAGGACACGGAACAATAGAAGTGCAATGTTGACTCAGTTAGTCCATAGATTCGGTAGTCAATTTGTATATCGTGGAATTCTGGGTGCTATTTGTAGGCTACGAAACAATGGAGCCCCATTTTTGAGCTCGCCTGCACGCCTGAGTGTTAATTTTTAAGCCATTATTATAGATGTTTTCATTTCACTAGATAACAATAGCATAATCCAAGATCACTGATAAATACACAATCACAAGAGACACAACATTTATCCTGGGAAACCCTCTAGGGGAAGAAAACCCAGCAAAAATTCCTTATTATAGATAACCAATAAAATGCCAAGAGATATATTAAACTAATACAGAAAGTCCTCTCCCAGATATGCGCCACTCTCTCTCTCCTTCTTCTCCGGTAGAAAATCTAAACTTGTCTCTCAAAATGAGCAAGTGAGTTGTGTATAAGTGAGGTGCTAGCCTCCTTATTTATACAAGTCAGGCACGTGTGAAGTGTCTCTTCATTGGCAGGGCTAGATTCTCAAACTGGGTGGGTAAACCCACCTTTATTATATTTCTGGGTCTCTTTAATATCTGTTGGGGCCGACTTATTATTCTTCCTATTACAATTGTCTTTTGACCAATCCACAAAAGGGGATTTGGTCCTATTACAATAACCGACATGATCAATCCACAATGGGGAATGATCCTATGAATAATATTTTAATAATAATAAGAATACTCTTTGTAGTTACATTATTTCAACACTCCCCCTTAACAAGAAGGGTATTCTTCAGCAACATCATGCGAGAGAGAGAGGACAACATCATCAACAACATCAAGTGGGTGAGAAGACAACATCATCAATATCATCTTGGAACACTGACTAGCATATCTATAAATCATCGGAAGTTTTCTTCATCGACAACATCGTCATTCTCAAAGGAATGCCATCATCATCTGCATCAATATGTATTAGTATAAAAACTGATACATCATCATCATCATCATAGCACAAGGCTGGCTCATCATAATACAAAACTGGCTTTACGTCACAGCTATCAAGCTGGAAGCTCAGTACTTGTATCATCTCAATGTCTTGCTTTACATCACAACACTCAGGATGGAAGCAAGATACTAGACTGGCTTTAAGTCACAGCTATCAAGATGGAAGCAAAGTACTAGTCTCATCTCATCGTCTTGCTTTACATCACAACACTCAAGCTGGAAGCAAGATACTCGTCCTACTTTACGTCACAACCATCTGGTCGGAAGCAGGATACTAGACTGGCTTTACGTCATAGCTATCGAGCCGAAAGCTCAGTGCTAGTCTCATCATATCATCTTTCTTTACGTATGACAACTAGGTCAGAAGCAAGGAACATATCATCTTGCTTTACGTCTGACAACTAGGTCAGAAGCAAGGAACATCTCATCTTGCTTTACGTCTGACAACTAGATCATAATCAAGGAACACATCTCATCTTCCTTTACGTTTGAAAATTGGGTCAGAATCAAGGAATACATCTAATCTTTCTTTACGTCTGACAATGGGGTTAGAAGCAAGGAACACATCTCATCTTTCTTTACATCTGACAACTGGGTTAGAAGCAAGGAACACATCTCATCTTGCTTTATGTCTGACAGTTGGGTCAGAAGAAAGGAACACATATCATCTTGCTTTACGTCTGACAACTGGGTCAGAAGCAAGGAACACATATCATCTTGCTTTACGTCTGACAACTGGGTTAAAAGAAAGGAACACATATCATCTTGATTTACGTCTGACAACTGGGTCAGAAGCAAGGTACACATCTTGCTTTACGTCACAACCACAAGGTCGAAAGCAGGGAATATCTCATCATAGAAACTACTCCCCCTTTCGAGGAAAGTCCTTTCGGACTATTCCAAGCTTATCTCGGAAGTACTCAAACTTCACATGAGATAGGGGCTTGGTCAACACATCAGCAACCTGTTCATTCATGCTAATGTACTGGATATTTAAGGCTCCTCTATGTACCATGTCACGAATGTAATGATAACGAATCTCTATGTGCTTTGACCTGCCGTGGAATACATGATTCTATGTCATCTTTATGCAGCTCTGGTTGTCACATAGAATCAAGGTTGCTCTCATCTCTAAGTCAAATAGGTCGATTAGCAACTTTCGAAGCCATATAGATTCGCAACTGGCAGAACATGAAGCAATGTATTCTACTTTCTCTGTGCTGAGAGAAATACTAGATTGCTTCCTACTCTACCACGAGATCATAACTGATCCCAAATTGAAACAACATCCTGAAGTGTTTTTCCTGTCAGAAACATTTCCTACCCAATCTGCATCAGTATATCCACTCAATGTGAAATCATGATCTCCATCATAGCTGAGACCATAATCTATTGTACCTTTAAGGTACCTCATCACATGTTTTGCAACCACTAGGTGAACA
>JASDQU010240504.1:201258-223995 GCA_032191745.1 Picea mariana | reverse complement strand
TTACAGAGCTCCTGCTCCACGTGCAACATGCCCTGCTTTCACCCATGGTAGCCATTTATTAGGCAGGTTAGACGTGGGAGTAGGCACTCGGAATCAGAAAATCACCTAAGTGCTCTAGTAATCCATTCAACAAGCTAATCGAATCTAATCAATTTAATTAAACATACTGAAATACTTAGTATGGCTGAAGTGACAGAAATAATATATCTCTATAGCAACTTTTCCAGAGCTAATTAAAGGAAGTAATTGCAGTTGGATAGAGAGAAGATCATAGACATTAGAGATGTACTTTATGAGTCAGAGACATTAGAGATGTACTTTATGAATTACCTCATGGAATATTTGGGCTTGAAATTTTAAGTTATTATTTTTTCAATTGATTTAATATTTTAAAAATAAATTATTATTATTATTATAATATTATGCTTTCTATATAATAACATGTGGTTAGTTCAAACTCACTAATTTTATGTAGTTTGAAATTTTTTATAATATTCAAAATATCCCTAACTACCATCTCTCCATGAAATCTTCCTCTAACCAAAACTGTTAAAAAAAATTCCACATTTCCTAAGCAAATGATTTCCCATCAGTAAAACTAGTGTAACCGATTACCCTTTCAATTATATCAAATTTCTCTAAAGAAATGTTACATAGCAATGCTAATCAAGTATTATGAACAACTACATTATGTATGGAGCTCGCTGCCAATCATGGAATAAATCCATTTCAATAAACAAGATGAAAGGAAAGTTTAAATTTGCCTAACCTCACGCTATAAAAAAAAAAAAATTGACTTAATTAATCTATATTGTGAGTGCAAACTTTCATAGCCAAGTTTTGTGTTAATAGAGTCGTCACATACCCAAATTTGTTTTTATACCATAAACTTAATTATACACAAAATAAATGGTTGTGATTTCACTCATTAACTTCCTAGCTATTATAAAGACATCCGTTTATGTGTTTACTTTTTTACATTTACCTAATCATATTTAAAAATTACTTTGATAGCTAATTGATTGCCACATAAGTGATTAACATGAATTAAAATATTAACACCAGATAAATGAAGCCCAACAGTTTATTTGTTAATCAATAATAAAATTTAATATATTCTTTTAAAGATTCTTTTCATCTTATCAACCTTTCGGCGTTGATCAACCACAATTATGTGGCTGTGCTAGTTAAATCTCATTAATAATACATGTCTTACCTTTGAAGTTTTTACCTTTAGTAGTTCCAAGTACATCTATACCTACCTCACAGTATTCATGTCACTTCATAGAGGTGACTTGTCCCAACCATTTCGACACAGAAACATAAGTGTAAGGATTAAACCGTTAATCATATTATCATTATGTTTGTTCGTTAGTCGTTAATCATGCTTGGCGTTGAATAGAGGAGCTTGAATCATGCTTTGGAAATTAATAGAGAAGTGGTTGGTAGTTGTTAATTTTCATTTAGACGTACTATGTACTCATAAATGAACATATTTCCTTAACCGTGGCAGTCCTTTTGTGTTCCAAGTGTGATTTCTTGGAACAAGAACTGGGAGGGTAAGTCCTGACCACTCTATGAAAATTTCAATCTTTCACTTTATTGTTTAGTAATCTTCCAGAGGAAGATGAGGTTTCCTGTTGGTTCGAGCTAAATGGAACTAGGGTTTCATTTCTCTATCATTTAGTTTCCTTTACTAGATTCATGGGGTTTCTATGTCGCCTGTTAACTCTGCATACATTCTACTTTTGATGTATTATTCCTTTCTCTCTGGCTTTCTCTGTCGTTGGGAGCCCGGGCATAATCTTGCTTAGAGTTTCTTTCCTTATTCTATTTTATGGTCCTCATTATGTACTCTGTCGAGGGACGTGTTTGATAAAAAATCCTATTGTCCTACATGTATTTCCTTTACTCTACATAGAATCAGTTGTTGCTGTTATCAAAACCTTACCGGGAGTTTTGGTTTGGAAACACTACTGAGTAATTATGGTAATGGTTGCACGCGTCTTGGTCTTATTTTATTCATTGTTTTATTCTTCTGTTGAGATGGATTCATTTTGAATGCTTGACTAATGATGGACCTTTGTTGTTATTCATGGGTACCCATCAGAAAGGAAAGTTGTCTTTGGTCGGTTTAGTCATTTATCTACAGAAAATCGATCTCGGTTCTGAGTTTCTCCTGGTAATATTTTCATACCCTAACTCTTTGTCATTCTCTTATGCAAGTTTTGGTTTCCTTCTATGATTTTTTGTGGGTTAATGTAAGTATTGTTCGACCATAATGACAGGGTTTTTATGCTAATTCCCCATTCATAAATCTTGTAAGTACTATTTACTTTTACTGTCTCTTTTTTTTTAGTGATAAAATGTTTAATTCAGAGCTATACTAACTTTTTTTTTTGACCCATGTTGACGGTATTATCTTTGGCTTCTTAGCCAAGGTACTAAACCTTCAATCTAGGTAACTTGGTTTCCATCCTAGACCCTAGCTATGGGTGAGGATTTGGTATTACTATTTGGCTTTGAAGTTAGTTAAGCATTTACTTAAATAGGTTTGTCGAACCCATTTTGGTCCGTATGTAATTTTCTCTGCATTTTGGAAGTTGCATGTGTGTGAGGGTTCTATATTTATGTCGGAGTTTAATTTATGAAAGAGATAATTCTCGTGTATATTGAAAAGGGATTTTATTCCCGTAACTCACATAGTTAGGTCGACACAGTTTTAGCTCTGTTAACTCATTTCATAAAGGAAATTCCCTATTTCTTTTTAGCTATATTGTGAGTGGTTCCAACCTCTACTTTCCATGCTCATATTATTCTCTTCTATTCTCTTTTCATTTAAAGAGGGTTACAGAAATACCCGATTGTTTCTATTGTTTAAACTTATCATTATTCTCTTCAATGATCAATACTCTTAACCCTTTGTTTATGTTCAAGGTTTTAATCATCGCAATGACATTATCGTTTTAGTATTTTAGCATGTTGATTAAATATATAAATTCCTCTGTGTATCCTAGAGTTTCTTTACAACGATATCTTTATTGTCTTTTCATATAGCCTATAGGTTGTATGTATAAATTCCTCTTTGTACTTAAAGTTTTCTTCACGACCATAAATTTATCGTCTTTGCATATAGCCTGTAGGTTGTAAATACAATTTCCTCCATGTTCTATGATTCTGTTTAAATTTCTGTATTGGTTATGGATAAAATATTTTTCTTCCCGTTATACGATTCTGTTTAACTTTCTGTATTGGTTATGGATAAAATTGTTTTCCTCTTGTTCTACGATTTTGTTTAACCTTCTGTATTGGTTATGGATAAAATCATTTGATTGTAAAAATTCTATAATAGAATGATACTATGAAAACATACTAATTTAATTATCCATAGAGTACTAAAGGAACAACATTTAAATCCAAATAGAATGGAAGAAAAATATGTAAGAAAAAACTTGTAACCGAGATTTCCTTAGGGGAAAACACACATCAAGTGGGTTGTTCCTCCCAACCTTAGATCGTCGCTACCACATATGCCCACTCTGTCACCCCTGAGCTAAATCTTGATTCAAAACCAGCCAAGTGACATGTTGCAGTGCGTAGGGTTCCAAGCTTTATGTGAATATTTCTATGTCATTTCAATATTTCTCATAATTATCATCTGATTCAGAATGGACTCCCATTCTCTTGATTTCTTTTATTTATAATATTTTTCTAGGTCTTTGA
This sequence comes from Picea mariana, assembly GCA_032191745.1. Taxonomy (NCBI): domain Eukaryota; kingdom Viridiplantae; phylum Streptophyta; class Pinopsida; order Pinales; family Pinaceae; genus Picea; species Picea mariana. Next base: position 220,272 of record JASDQU010240504.1, on the reverse strand, counting down.
TAATTGTACGAGTCTCCTTCTCATTGACCACCTGTCAAATTGATTTTTTCTCATTGACCACCTGTCAATGTGATTTTTACACATGTTGCTAAAAACCTGAGATCTTGTCTCACTTCTGTTGAGTTAACTCAACCAATCTTCACCACTTGTCCCCCTTCTGTTGTGACTTGGTGGTTCTCTTTGGATACACATATTTTCTCTTCTAACAGTCCCACTTCACATGGTTTTCCTCTTTTTTTTCTTTTCTTTTATTAATAAAATAATAATTAAAAAAATAAGTTTTGAGTTAGATCACTAGGATCAATAATGTGCTGATAACAAAAGAAATAAACATAATAATAAGTTTGAATTTTTGAAATTTTTGGGTTTCACATCCACCCCCCCTTAGAACTTAACACCATCCTCGATGTTATTTAATATTGATCTTGATCATTCTGGAACATAAATGGATATGCTTTCTACATATGATCCTCCATTTCCCATGTAGCTTCTTCGGGACTAAGGTGCCTCCACTACAACTTTACATGTCTAATGGATCGATTCTGGAGTGTAACCTCCCTCCTGTCAAGAATACAATCTGGCTCAACTGGAAACTTGCCCTCAGGTTTCACTTGTATCATATTCCAATCCACAACATGAGTAGGATCATGTATATAATTTTTTAATAATGAAACGTTGAATACATCACGCACTTTTACCATGGCTGGAAGTGAAAGTTGATAGGCTACAAGTCATATTCATGCAAGTACCTCAAAGGGACCACAATATCTAGGAAATAATTTAGTATACCTTCCCAGTCTTAAATAAGTTATTTTAGGCCTTACTCTTATATACACTTGGTCTCCAATATTGAACTCTCTTGGAGTTCTTTTGGAATCTACATAACTATTTTGTCTTTCCTGAGTTTTTTTCAAATTATGTTGTACATGTTTCACTGTTAGTTCCATTTCCTTTAACATTTCAATTCCTATCATTAATCTATTGACAATATTACTCCATGAAACATGGGTGTTACATTTTTTTCCATAAAGAATTTCAAAAGGACTAAGTTTAGTTGAAGCTTGGTAATGATTATTATATGAGAATTCAATCAAATGTAGATATTCTTCCAATTTATTTGGTTTGCCCATAACATACATGTTGAGCATATCCTCTACTATTTGATTAGTCCTTTCAATCTTTCCATATGGCTAAGGATGGTATGCAGTGTTGAAATTTAGTTATGTATCTAAGCCTTTAGACAAGACTTTCCGAACTTTTCCAGTAAATTTCGTGTCTCTATCTGAGATTACAGTTTTTGGAATTCCATGTAGTCATAATATTTCCTTCATAAATATATATGATATATTAATATATTTATAAGTGGATTTAACTGGTATGAAGTATGTTGCTTTAATTAATTTATCAACAACAACCATTATAGAATCATTATTTTTGTTACTTTTAGACAAACCTGTTATAAAGTCCATACTTATAATTTCCCATTTCCATTCAGGTACAGGTAAAGGTTGTAATAATCCAGCTAGATAACGATGTTCAACTTTAACTTGTTGACATTCTATGCACTTAGCTAAATATTCAACAATTTCTCGTTTCATGTTAGGCCAATAAAATTCCTTTCTTAACATAGTAATCATTTTCAGATAGCCAGGATGTTTAGAGTATGGATTTTTATGTAATTCATTCAATATTAGTAATTTAGTTTCTTTTACTTCAGGCATATACAACCCATTTTTATACATCAACAATCCATTTTTAGAAAGTATGTGGTGTGATTTTTTTGTTTTTGCTTGATTTTCTGTTAATTTAGATTTAATACTTTGATATTCTATATCTGTTTCAGTTGCGATCTTGACTTTTTCCTCTAAATCAGTTTCATAATTACTTCTCGTAACTGTATAAATCAGATTTGCATGTCTACTCAAAGAGTCAACTACCTTATTTTATTTTCCCTTTGTATGTCTTATTTCAAAATTGTATTCACTCAAGAAGGCTAACCACCTTGCTTGTCAAGCGTTGAGATTTTTTGTTATCAAATAGGTACTTTAGAGAAATATTGTCTGACGTCAAAAGGAATTTTTCTTCCTATCAAATATTGTTGCCACATATTTAGTGTGTGTGTTATCGCGGATAATTCTAAATCATGTGTTACATGATGTCTTTCATGTTCCTTAAGATTTCTAGATTCATAAACAATTACATGATTATCCCGCATTAATACTCCTCCTAGCCCTTCAATGCATGCATGTTTGCATACAACAAAGTCCTTGGATCTGTTATTTTTAGTATTGAAGTTGTTGTTAGGAGTTGTTTTAGTTTTTCAGAATTCTCTTGGCATTTTTTAGACCATATAAATTTCATTCCTTTCTTTTGTAGGGATGTTATAGGATGAGAAATTTTGAAAACCATTCAATAAACTTCCGATAATAACCTGTTATACCCATAAATGATTTGATGTCTGAAACATCATTTGGAATTGGCCAATCCATAATGGATTTTATTTTCTTAGGGTCCACAACTATTCCTTCTTTTGAAACTATGTGTCCTAAATATTGAATTTTATCCTTATAAAAATCACATTTACTAAGTTTAACATATAGCTTATGTCCCCTCAAGATTTGTAGGACTATTCTTAAGTGTTCTTCATGCTCATGTTCATTCTTTGAGTAGATTAGTATAACGTTGATACAAAAAATTACAAATTTATCTAAGTATTTACGTAGGATACTATTCATTAGAAACACGAATGAGGCTGGGGCATTTTTTAACCCAAAGGGTATCACTACAAACTCTTGATGCCCATATCTCATTCTAAAAGTTCTTTTGTATATATATTCATTTTTAATTCTTGCTTGATGATATCCTTCTTGTAAATCGATTTTTGAAAACATTGTTGCCCCATGTTCTTGATCGAATAGATCATCGATGCAAGGTAAAGGATATCTACTTTTAATTGTCATTTTATTATGTTTTCGATAGTCTAGACATAGTCGTAAGGTTCCATCTTTCTTCCTAGAAAATAGTACCAGTGCTCCCTAAGGGGATACACTTGGTCGAATATAGTTTTTGTCTAATAACTCTTGAAGTTGATATTTTATTTCATTAAGTTCTAAGATTTTCATTCGATATGGAGCCTTTGAAACTGGCACTGCACCATGTAATAATTTTATGGAGAATTATATCTCTCTCTTATATATGTAAGAATATATTGGAACACATCTTGAAATTCTTGCAACATAGGGAAATTTTCTATATCCTTTTTACTTTCTTCTTTTTCATTATCTATTACATGAACAACAAATACTTTGCATCCCTTATGAACACATCTTTTAATATACAAGGCTGGGATCTTCCTAATACTAATGGTTCTTGGTATTCCTTTAATATCAATAATGTTACCATTTTTATCTAGATAAGTAAATGTTTTATCATAGCAGTTTAGAATTACCTTATATTTTTCTAACTAGTCCATACCGATTAATACATCATATGATCCTAGTTGAAAAGCATTCCAATCTACTTGAGTTTTAAAACCATTCACACTAATTTCACATCCTTTAACAAGATTTGTAATTTTCCTTTTTGTTCCTGTAGCAAGTTGTACTAGCCATGTTTTTTTTTTTAAATTCTTTCTGTAACTTACAAATGTATACTATCTTAGGTGAAACATAACTTAGACTATCACTTGGATCAATCAAAATGGAAATTGGTTGATTATTCAACATACCTTCTACTTCCACCATGGAAGCTTGATGACCTGCTTGTTTGTTCTCCAAGGTTGCGCTAATATTTGGGGTACTCATTGTTATTTCACCAATTGTAGTAGCTTCACGAACTGTATGTATATTGTTGTTGTTTTTCTTTCTGCGATGACAATCTTTGAAATAATGTGGTTCACCACACTCCCAACACTTTATTGGTTCTTTTTGGGTTGTTTCTTTGTTATAAAAAGATGTTGGTTTTCCATTTTTATTATCAGATGGGTTATAAGGCTTATTATTTCTGTAGTTATTTCCCTGAAACCCTTTTGCATTATTCTTATTTAAAAACTTTCCTTCTTTTCTTCGTGGATCAAACCTTTCAATTTTCTTGCCCTTCCAATTTTTAGTATTTTCATTTCTCGTTTTATATTGTTCAAAATATAATTTATCCTTACACATAGCTTCGTTTAAAGTCTTAATATTGTCAAATTCAATCCTATCTTTATATGAGGCAAGTAGGAAACTCAAAAAGAATATTGTATATTTGTTTTTTCATCCACAATATATGATACATAGTGTAATAAGATTATACTTGCTGCAAAAGTCCTTCACGGTGAAATTCCCCAATTTCAGTTCATAAAATTATTTAGCGTTACCTTCATAATATTGTTTTGATAGATATTTTTTCTTAAAATACCTCTTAAAAGTTTTCCAAGTGACTTTACATTCCTTGATATTCTTTACCCCTTTTATATCTTGCCACCAAATATCTGCCTTAGTCAGATTATATATATCCATTCTTTCTTTAAGTTCACTTGAATAATTATATATCTGAAAGTATTTTTGAATCCCATAAAGACAAGCTTATGCCTCTTCTCCAATCTCGATCTCACCATTAAAGTTTGGAGGTTTTATGTTTTTAAATTCTCCCATAATTTCCTCATGATTCTTATGTTTCTTTTTAGTTCTTTGTTCCAGTTTGGCACTGTCCTCACTTGAAGTTTCAATTTCATTAATAACAGATTCAATCGTTGATTCCGTGTGTTCAAATTTCCTAGACTTCTTCTTGTGCAAATGAGTTTTAGAATTACTATAAAATTGACCTTTATTCTTGTTAGAATTCTGATTACACAATTTTTCTAATAGTATTGCATTAAGCTCTTCTTATGCCTTTATAATTTGTTCATTATCTTCCTTAACAATTTTTTAATTCTTCTCCTAGACCCTGTATAGTATGAATTAATTTCGATTGTCTGTTATCCATGCTTTCATTTAGATTAACCCATGTTAGCACATAAACCTGTCAAAGTCTTGTGAGTTGTGGTTTCTACCTAGGTCTGTAATTTTTGCTTGTTTTTCCTCCTTTTGCAGACTCGATCGCAAGTTTTCCTCTCAGCTTGTAGTTTTCTGTTGTTTGTCTTCACCTGTTTGATAGACCTGTTTTTCCTTAGTAGCTTGCCTGAGAAATATTGTCCCTAAGACTTTTCTGTTTTCCCTAAGGTCGATCACTTCTCTCTTTACCTCTGTCACTGATCCTTTTGTTTTCCCGATCCCTCATCCAATCATCCGAGTAATTGTTCATAGGCCGCAGTCGTGAGCACCAAGCGCAACACTTAGAGCGGTCCGATATGGACTCAAATCAAGTGAGCGAGCAAGATCATCTTTCAACGACGGAGATCTATCAAATGGAGCAGATCGACGACCATCGGGTGATCGGGATCATACAGTTGCACCAAGTTTAGCGTCGAACAGAGGTCCAAAATTGCGAGGTCAATCCTATTCGTTGGTACCGGGAGGGACGCGTGGCGTAGGATCAGCATTTCAATGACTCGCAGAATGGAGCAGTCAAAGGGTAGAGTCATGAGGACTTGAGAAATGAAAAGTCACGAAATGATCTGGGTCGTCCATTTCAGAGGGACGCGTGTCATCCGATCCGGGGAATCATGATTTCACGACCCAGAGGTTTGATCATGGAGAACAACGTGAACTCATGAAACACAAAATCATGATGCGCCTAATATTTAGGCCCATGATCACAGCCCACGGTCATATGGAAAGTGGGGCCGAAGAGAGGTAAGCACCTGATTGAGAAACGAGCGACCGAAGTTGTTCGAGGAGATGATCGTTGCTGTTAGATTTGAGGTGAATCTGATTGTTGATCCAAGTGGGCCATTTCACGGGAACAAGCATTAGGATATTTGAATCAAGGGGAGTGAAAACTCCTGAAATGTGAAATCCTGAGATTTCATATGGATAAGCACGAGGTCATGAACCGTGGTCACGTGGGGCAAAGGAAAAGGAGTTGCGCAAAATATCAAAGCACCCAAGTTGGTCATAGAGAAGGATCTGCGTGGCCTCGAGGCGCCAGAATTGACTCGAAAGAGTTGTGAGCTCGCGTGGAGCATTCAGGGGTGTCAGGCCTCAACCCGATCCCAATAAAAGTAGTTAATGAAAATGGGGAAGGTGGTTGAAACCTCGTTTCACCACATAAATGGAAAGCATGGAAAATCTGGCCGTGGAGGGCAGATTGTCAGTCGAAATTTCCCTATCATGGATTTTCTTGTGAAGCCCATACCGATCTGATCTTGCATCTGACAGAAGAATGCAAGTGCAATCTGACAGAAGAAGATGCAGACGCCAAGCCTTGAATGCAATGACCAAAGAACGCTTCTAAAGGGAGCAAGTTGATCTGAGTATAAATACTCAATTTTGATATTTTGTCAGGGTTGATGGTAGAGAAAAGCTCCCGATTTGTAAAGTTTTAATGAACACTCTGGTTCTCTAGTTGTGCTTTGTAATCTGAGATTTCCTGTTTAATGATAGTAAGATTTATTTCTCCCTCTTGCTTCCCTCCGATACTGAAAGAGTTCATGATTGATTGATTCACTTGAATTATTGTGACTGCATTATGATGAAAGTTTGATTATAGTGTTGTTATAATTCCTTTCAGTTCCTTTGAGATTTGAATTCAAGAAGATCTTGTATTTAAGTTTTTTTTTTTCTCTTGGGTTGCTGGAAGACCTAATGTCTTCGGTAGACCTCTACATTTTCTCACCAAAGTCTTCCTCCTACTCACCCTTACTACAACCTACTAACTGAAATTAAACCAAGACCTCACCTGCTTGTGCATATCAGTAGAGTTTTCTGAGTTAAGACGATATTTTCTTGAGATTGCACCCATTTGAACCTCTTATAACCAACCTGTGACATAAAACTGATGGGTACTGGGCTTACCTTTGTTGCAATCCAGAGGTGACTTCTGGTGCTAACATCTCTGACGTCGTTGCCAGAGACGAAATTGAAGATTTTCCCTGGGATTGAACAAAATATCTTATTAGTTCTGAAGGTGCATCATAACTTAGTACATCAAAGATTGCAATTGTGCACCTCGCGACTCCACTGTGGTGACTCCATTGATGCGAATACACTGGCGACTCCACTATTTCAACTGTGGCTTCTAGAGGCAGACACACGAGGTCTACTCCACAGTTGCCTTTAGCAACACCTAAAGCTAACCCAGAGAAAATTGTCAGAAAGGGGAAGGCCCTTCGAGAAGGTACTTCTACTGCTGAACCGGGTATTTTTGGTGATTTTTACTATCCTCCTTTAGAAAATCCAATATCTACTTCTCATTTTCCTATCATACCGTCTGTTGGAGTTTCCCAAACTTTAAATATTGGGAGTGTTCCTATTGAGTTTTCCCCTCCTAGTCTGGGATTGGAGGGAGAAATCCTTGTCACTCCTCTCTCCCCTGAAGTTGTACCTTGGTCTAGACCCCAGACCTCGGAATATTTTACCACTCCAGGTTTTATTACTCCTCCTGCTATTAGAGTTACTGATTTTGCAGAAAGGGAAACCCCTTTTCTTTCAAGCCCTGTAGCCTTTTCTCCAAATATTTTGTTGTTTCCCTTTCCTCTTGGAAGCTTAGTTCCAGTATCCCATGTTCGAACCCCTTCCCCTCCTAGTTTGCCTCCACCTATCATCCCTATGGCAAGTGCCAATCCTCCTAGAAACATAATGGATGCCATAGTGGTTGCAAGATATGCCCCTCTAGTCTTACCTCAGCCAATGAATGCTCTCCGTGCTAGAGATTACCTAAATTATATGCCCAAGTTCACGGGAGAAGAAGACATAACTGTTGAAGAACACCTTTTTTCCTTCTACAATTATGCAGACAATCTGAATATTGAAAATGAGGACGCCTGGATGAGAGTCTTTGTCCAGAGCCTTGATGGTGAGGCTAGGAAATGGTTTAGAGGGTTGACCCCTGGATCCATTACTGGGATTGAGGCCCTAGATGATATTTTCCTGAGGAAATGGGGGATAAAAAAGACTTTATGTATTATATCACAGAATTTAGTTCCCTGAGGAGAAAAGAGGGAGAATCTGTCTCTGACCTCTCCAAAATATTCAATAAAATGTAAAGTAAGATCCCTGCTAAGATAGAGCCTACAAAAGCCTTTGCCAAAATCACTTACGCTAGTGCTTTTGACCCCGATTTTTGCCTCCTGTTGAGAGAAAGAAGAGCTACTTCCTTGGCTCATATGCAAGATGCAGCACTAGAAGTAGAATCCAATGTATTGGAATTTGACAGACTTATGAATAATGATGACAGAGACAAAGGGAGAGGGAGATTTGAGGCCTCAACCTCTGGTTCTTCTGCATCTCACACTCAAGTAGATGAATTGACCAAGATAGTGAAGTCCCTGTCTGCAGAAATGGAGAAGATGAAATTCGAAGGGAAACAAGGTTATAAGAATGTCCAAAATGATGATAATAGAGCCAAATTCAAAAGACCAAACAATGCCCCTCAAATACTCCTGAGATAGCCCAGAAAAAGAGAGACAGATGATCAGAAAATCCAAACACCCCTCCAAAATAAACTTGTTATTGATGAAGAGAGGGAGGAAGAAGAGCTTGATCCTTAAATCCATTGTCTTGGAGACACCTCCCCATTTCCCCATTTGACTCAATTTGCATATGAGGAATCCCTCATGAACAGTAAAAAAAATGAGCTAAGTAAGGGTGAGAAGGCCAATAATAGTCCCAATAAATAAAATATCATGTCTAAGCAGAAAGAAGGGAAGTCTGACGTCCCTGATCATCCTTCCAGAGTAGAGAAGCATGCTAAAGAAGAAAATAGTAGCAAAGAAAAGAAAGCTCAGAACCCCTAACCGATACCCAAAGACCTTGTCCCAGAAGTGAGAGAAGTTCTGAAGCCCCTTTCCTCCTTCATATTTGAGCACGAAATTCAAAAGATCAGAATCCCTGTGCCCCTTTCAGAGCTAGTCAAGCATGAAGATTTCAAAAAATCCCTCTCTAAGTTGTTGCAGTCGAAACCATCTTGCCATTCCAAAAACTCAGTAAATATTCAAGATGAAAAGCCAACGGTCACATTAGGTCCTATGGTAGAATATAGATATGATTCATCCCATCCCTTCTATACATCAATGAACTTACATGATAAAGTGTTGCATAACTATTTGATGGATTCAGGGGAATCTCATAATCTCATGCCTAAACTGTAATGGAAGAACTCAGGTTAGAAATCACAAAGGATTATCATGATTTGTATTATTTTGATTCAAGGAGAGTGCAATGTCTTGGGGCATCAAAGATATGGTTGTGACCTTGTTTCAGCTGCCCATGAAGAGTGTGGTCATGGACATCGTGGTGGATGATATTCCCCCCAAGTTTGGCATGCTCTTGTCAAGATCTTGGATAAAATTACTTGGGGGAACCTTGCAGATGGATCTCACATATGATACCATTCCAGTGTTCGGAGGGGAGCATAGGAGACTATTAAGAGAAGCTTAGTTGGCCTACATTATTAGTGATGAAGAAGACCCCACCAATCATCCTATCTTTGCACTCGGCACTGATTTGGGATCTAGTTTGTTACAACTCACTGATACTCCTAAAGCTCCTCTTGAAATCAGAAAGCAACCCATCTCTTTTCATGAAATATCTTCTCCAACTACTTCTGTGTGGAAGATGTTCTTCGATAGAGCCTCTTCTAGGGAAGGTGCTAGTGCCAGAGTGGTTTTTGTTTCACCTTTTCAAGAAGCCATACCTTTGTCCTATAAACTAGAATTTGAATCTACCAACAATGTGGCAGACTATGAGGCTCTTGTTTTGGGTTTAAGGGTTGCAAAAGACATGGGGATTGAAGATCTAGAAATATTTGGAGATGCTGAACTAATTGTTCATCAGGTCAAAATGTTTTATCAATACAAGCAACCTAGGCTAAAGACTTACAGGAATGAGGTGTGGGACCTAATTGAAAATTTCTTCTCAGCCTTCAACATTTCATTTATTCCAAGAGAGGAAAATACTATGGTTTCTTCTTTGTTCATCTCAGCGAGCCAGTTTAGGAACCCACTTCCACCTAAGCTCGAGTATGATGTTGAGATTAGATATAGGCCCTCTGTAATTGATAATATCAAGCAGTGGAAGTTGTTCAAGTATGATCTTGAAATCGGATGATTTCTTGAGTCGGTTGATGAGTTCTCTGCATTACACATTGATCAGGATCATGATTCCGAAGGTGACCCTCCCCTTGAAGTATTTTTAAATAAAATTTCTAATCACCATATATTTTAGCTTTCTAGCAACCACATTCCAAAGGGACTAGTTCCTTTATAAATATTGTTCGATGGGAACGATGTGGCAGTAAAATTTAAAGGCCCAACTGAGGATGTTGATGTAGCTGAGTGCAATATTGGCACATAGAAGGATCTGAAATTCATCAAGCTGTGAACCATCCTGTCAAGGGAGCAGAGGGCAGAGTATGCTGACTTATTAAAGGAATTCACAGATGTGTTCTCTTGGACCTATGAATACCTCAGAACATACGACACAACCATCATTGAGAAAAATATCCCATTGAGAGAGGAGGCCAAATCATTTAGGCAGAAATTAAGACAAATAAATCCTATGTTGCTACCTATTATGGAAAAGGAGGTAAAGAAGTTGTTGGATGCCCAAATCATTGTCCCTTTGAGATATTCTTAATGGGTAGCCAACCTGGTGCCAGTGAGAAAGAAAAATGGAGAAATCAGACTGTGTGTTGATTTCAGAAATCTGAACAGAAGCTCTAAGAAGGACAATTACACTTTGCCAAATATGGAACACATATTGCAGAAGGTGACATATGCATCCAGAATTTCCATGATTGATGGATTTTCTGGCTACAACTAGATATCTATCATGCCTGAAGACAAAGAAAAGACAACCTTCACCACTCTTTGGGGCACACTCATGTATGCCAAAATTCCCTTCGGATTGATGAATGCAGGAGCAACCTTCCAGCGAGCCATGGAAATCACATTCATTGCAAAATAAGATAAATTTTTGGTCATCTATATGGATGACATAACAATCTTCTCCAAATTTGATAAAGAACATTGTCGACATCTGAGAAAATTCTTCTCGAAATGTAGAAGGTTGAGTCTCTCCCTAAATCCAAAGAAGTCTTTATTCTCCATGCAGAAAGTAAAATTGTTGGGACACCTTCTATCGGTTGAGGGGGTCAGGATTGATTCAAGTAGGGTAGAAGCTATTCAAGCCTTATCACTTCCCAGATCCAATAAATAAGTCCAGTCGTTCCTGGGAAAAATTAATTTTCTAAGAAGGTTTGTTTCAAATTTTGTTGAATTGGTGAAACATATCACAACCATGCTCAGGAAGTGGAATGAAGTAAAATGGACTACTGAGTCCATAGAATTTTTCAAGCAAATCAAGAAGGCACTGACTGAAGCACCTGTGCTAATCAGTCCTAATTATTCCAAAGATTTTCTGATTTTCTCTTTTTCTTCATTTGCCACAGTGGTCATTGTTTTACTACAAAAGAATGATGAAGGGATGGAGCATCCTATTTCCTTTTTTGGCAGATGATTGAGGGATGAAGAGATCTGATACGACATCATGGAGAAGCAGGCCTATGCCTTGGTGAAAGCTCTCAAATATTTCAGAGTCTATGTTTTGCATTTGAAGATCATTGCATATGTTCCTTCAGCCTCCGTGAAGGACATTCTCATTCAGCCTCACATAGATGGGAGAAGAAGCAAGTGGATTGCCAAAATCCTTGAATATGATCTAGAAATAAAACCCACCAAACTAGTTAAAGGAAAAGGTTTAGCCAAGCTGTTGGATGAATCCAATTGCAAATATTTTGGGGTTAACTTCATCAACACTTGATAAGAAAATCAACAGGATGAGTTACCTGATAAAATTCCTCGGGACAACCCTCAATTGGTAGAATGTGCCTGGTACAAATATATTACATTTTTTCTGCAGGAGTTGTGATCTTCAGATGGTATGGGAAGAAGTAAAGAAAGAGATTTAAAGCTCAAAACAATNATGTCTAGACCCACAAGAGGCCCAAAGGATTATGATTGATTTTCATAGCAGCCTATGTGGAGGGAATCATTTATGGAAAACCATAGCCTATAAAATTCTCAGGGCTGGGTACTATTGGCCTACTCTATTGACTGATTTCTGTGTGAAAATTAGGGCCTGTATCAAGTGTCAAAAATTCTCTGGGAAGCAGCAGCTCAAGTCTCTGCCATTGAAGATCGTAGTAGCTTTAGGACCTTTCTAGCAGGGGGGCTAGACTTTATTGGGGATATTCACCCTCCTTCAAGTGGTCAACATAGGTGGATCCTAACTGCAACAAATTATTTTACCAAATGGATAGAATCTATCCCCACAAGGAGTGATTCTCACAAGGTGATCATCGGTTTTCTTGAAGATATTATGGCAAGGTTTGGTTGTCTGGACAAAATTGTTACTGATAATTCTTCATCCTTTAAGGCTAAACCATTCGTTAAGTTTTTTGAGCAGTTCAAAATTGCATTGATTCACTCTACCCCCTACTATCCCCAAGGCAATGGATTAGCAGAGTCCTCCAACAAAAGCTTGATAAAGATCATCAAAAGACTGCTAGAGGACAAAAAGAAGGCATGGGATTCAAAGCTCAAATATGCTCTGTGGGATGATATAGTGACAACAAAGAGGTCCCTGGGCATCTCTCCTTTTCAAATTGTATATGGGACTGAAGAAGTTTTTCCTTCCCAGCTCACCCTGCCTGTGGCGAAATTCTTTCAAGACTGCCACATAGAGCCTGATGACATGATAAGGAGAATTCATCAGCTGGTAGAAGTGAAACAGACTAGAGAGAAGGTGATGGGCAGAGCACATGATTGTTAGCAGAAAATCAAGTAGGCCTTTGACAGGAAAAGAAGTAAGGAGTATTTTCAACTGGGAGATCTAGTGCTCAAATGGGATGTGCCCAGACAGGACAAGGGAAAGCATGGAAAATTTGAATCCCCTTGGATCAGCCCCTTCAAAATATCTGAGAAGTTTCCAAATAACACTTACAGGTTGAAACATTTGGAGGGAAACGAATTTTTTGGTGGCCCTGTAAATGGGCACTTCCTAAAATTTTTTTTTGTATAAAGCTGCAGTCGACATCCCACCATTGTAAATACCATTCATGTTTTACGTTTATTTTGTTTTAGTAGGAGACTCCATAACCCAAAGCAAAGGCACTGGAGCTTTGTGTTCTTGGAAGCTCACAGGGAGCATGCCATCCCCTGTGGAGCCAAATGTTAGCACATAAACCTGTCAAAGTCTTGTGAGTTGTGGTTTCTACCTAGGTTTGTAATTTCCTGTTTTTCCTCCTTTTGCAAACCCAATCGTAAGTTTTCCTCTCGGCTTGTAGTTTTTTTCTTTTTGTCTTCACCCATTTGATAGGCCTATTTTTCCTTAGCAACTTGCCTGATAAATATCGACCCTAATCCTTTTCTGTTTTCCCTAAGGTCGATTACTTCTCTCTTTACCTCTGTCGTTGATCCTTTTGTTTTCCCGAGCCCTCAGCCAGTCATTCGAGTAATTGTTCATAGGCCGTAGTCGTGAGCACCAAGCACAACACTTAGAGTGGTCCGATATGGAATCAAATCAAGCAACCGAGTAAGATCAGCTTTCAATGGTGGAGATCCATCAGATGGATCAGATCAAAGGCCATTGAATGATCAAGATCATACAGTTGCACCAAGTTTAGCGTCGGACAGAGGTCCAAAATCGCAAAGTCGATCCTGGCCGTTGGTACCAAGAGGGACGTGTGGCACAGGATCAACATTTTTTGGACTCACAGAATGGAACAGTCAAAGGAAAGAGTCATGAGGACTCGTGAAACGTGAAGTCATGAAATGATCCGGGCCATCCATTTCAGAGGGATGCATGTCATCCGATCCAGGGGATCACGATTTCACGACCTGAAGGTTTGAGCATGGAGCACAACGTGAACTCGTGAAATGTGAAATCGTGATGTGCCTAAGAGTTAGGCCCATGATCATAACCTAGGTTCATATGGAAAGTGGGGCCGAAGAGAGGTAAGTGCCTGATTAAGCAACGAGCGACCGAAGTTGTTCGAGGAGATGATCGTGGCCATTAGATTCGATGTGAATCTGACCGTTGATCCAGATGGGCCATTTTGCGAGAAAGAGCATCTGGATATTTGAATCAAGGGGAGTGAAAACTCCTGAAATGAGAAATACCTAGATTTCATATGGATAAGCACAAGGTCACGACCCGTGGTCGCATGGGGCAAAGGAAAAGGAGTTTCGCAAAATATCAAAGTGCCCGAGTTGGTCACATAGAAGGATCTGCATGGCCTTGAGGCACCAGAATTGACTCGAAGGAGTTGTGAGCTTGCCTGGAGCATTCATGGGTGTCAGGCCTCATCTTGATCCCAATAAAAGTAGTTAATTAAAATGGGGAAGGTGGTTGAAACATTGTTTCACCACATAAATGGAAAGCATGGAAAATATGGTCGTGGAGGGAAGACTGTTAGTAGAAAGTTCCCTTCCATGGATTTTCTTGTGAATCCCATACTGATTTGATCTTGCATTTGACAGAAGAATGCAAGTGCAGGCTGACAGAAGAAGATGTAGATGCCAAGCCTTGAATGCAATGACCAAAGAATGCTTCTGAAGGGAGAAAGTTTCTCTGAGTATAAATACTCAGTTTTGATATTTTTTCAGGGTCGATGGTAGAGAAAATCTTCCGATTTGTAAAGTTTTAATGAACACTCTGGTTCTCTGGTTATGCTTTGTAATCTGATATTTCTTGTTTAATGACAGTAAGCTTTCTTTCTCCCTCTTGTTTCCCTCCGATACTGAAAGAGTTGATGATTGACTGATTCACTTGAATTATTGTGGCTACATTATGATGAAAGTTTGATTATAGTGTTGTTATAATTTCTTTCAGCTCCTTTGAGATTTGAATTCAAGAAGATCTTGTATTTAATTTTTTTTTCTCCTAGGCTACTAGAAGACCTGATGTCTTTGACAGACCTCTACATTTTCTCACCAAAGTCTTCCTCCTACTCACCCTTACTACAACCTATTAACTGAAATTAAACCAAACCAAGACCTCACCTGCTTGTGCATATCAGTCCAGTTTTCTGAGTTAAGACGATATTTCCTTGAGGCTGCGCCCATTTGACCCTATTATAACCAACCTATGACATAAAACTGATGGGTACTGGGCTTACCTCTGCCGCAATCCAGAGGTGACGTCTGGTGCTAACAACCCATATACTTCCTTCACTAATTTTCCTTGTTCGAGATTTTCTGGTTCATTTTGATGTGACCCTTCTTCAGGTAGAATAGGTACTTATGTCATCTTTCATGCAAATCAAAATATTCTTCCTAGTGGTAAGAAGGAATATAAAAATAGTAAATTAGTCTCCATAGTTCAGCTCATAAGGCCAAGTGTGGTTCCTAAATCTCTGATACCATTATGTCACATACCCTAAAAAACAATTATACCATAATAGTTTATATTCAACTAAATAAGAAAAATAATTACTCAATTATTTAAATCTCATTAATAAGACATGTCTTACCTTTGAAGTGTTTACCTTTAGTAGTTCCAAGTACATCTATACTTGCATGGCCTACCTCATAGTCTTCATGTCACAATTTGAATCTATGTTACAGTTCTTGTGGTAGGGTTTAATCCTATTTTACAATTCTCATGTATGCATTTTGTGTTAATAACCTTCGTTGGTCACCCTAAGGGAGACCCTGGTCATTACCTTTCTTACCTTAACCTAAGTTGGTGGATTATTTTAATTGACTATTATCGCTACAAGTAGAGGTGACTTGTCCTAACCATTTCAACATGAAAACATAAGTGTAAGGATTAAATCATTAATCATATTATCGTTATGTTTGTTGGTCAGTCGTTAATAATGCCCGGCGTTGAATATATGATATTTAATCATGCTTTATAAATTAATATAGAAGTGGTTGAAAGATGTTAATTTTCGACTGGACGTAACCTGTACTCATAAATGAGCATATGTCCTTAACTATCCATGGAATTCCTTTCATATGCCAAGTGTGATTTCTTGGAATAAGAACTTGGAGGGTATGTCCCGACCACTCCACATAAATTTTGATCTTTCACTTTTTTGTTTAGTAATCTTCCAGAGGAAGACAATGTTTCATGTTGGTTTGAGCTAAATGACAATAGGGTTTCGTTTCTCTTTCCATTAGTGTTATAGAAAGATTTGCCTCACCCTATGCAATCTTGCCGAGAAGGCCTTTTTCCATTTCCCCATGCAGATTTATCATCCCTGTTTGTAAGATCTAGAGATAAAAAAAAATATTTTTCCACATTTACGCATCTTTCACACTATGCAACATGGATATACGCAGGCTACTCCACTACAACCCGCATACATTGGGATTTGTGCTAGAAAATGAAAATTAATGTCAGGTTTCCATGTCACGACAGGAGATCTATGATCCTTGGCCTTCCATATACTGGAAACGTTCTGATTCGGCCCTTCAGTTCCATTTTGAAGGCTATAAATGGGCCAATTCTGAGCTATGGAAAAGGAGAAAGAATTTAACTTTGAGAACAAAGTTACTCTGGAGGAAATATTTTCTTCATATTGAGTCTGCATCCTTTTGTCCTTTAAGTATGAACATAGTGTTCATCCCCCAAGATCTTCCCTTATTGATTGAGAACCTCATTGTTTCTCTCTTATGAGCTTGCCTTTGGTGGAGGCCCAGTGGGAAGGAACTTATTTTCTTGGTTTCGAACCGTGCCGACACTGAAGTCTGTATCATTTTCACTTTTGCTGGTCATATATTAATAGAAATATTGTTTTCCCATCCAATTGATATCTTGCAAATATATTGAATTATTATTCCATGGGCATATTTGTCATGTTTATTAATGAATTATGCTATTGAATGTGCTAAAATTATATAATATCACCATTTGCTTGCTTTGATGGGTTGTTGAGGACTAGTTGCAGGTTTATTGCTTTGGGTCAAGTTCTCAACAATGGACTTCATCGAACGTCTGGATGAGGTAGGTATTTTATCTTGTCTTGCTAGCATATTTGTTTTCATAGCATACTTTAGAAGAGAGTTGATTTCTGCAGTCATTTCTATCTGTTGTGGTTTATCCTAGCCATAGAGAGGTTTTCGTCGTAACAGAATTGACGACCATACTGGGGATTGAATCTTCTTTCTCAGGGTTTGGAGTACTTTTCTCCATAGATTGCTCTCGTTTATTGTGCTTCATACCGCATCATTGCTTGACATATTTTTTTTACTTTGGGTTTGAGTTTTCAACCTTTCTCCCTTGCCTGGCCTTGTTTTGAAACATATACGTGTTTATTTCCCTGACAGTCGCGTACATACGTAGGCTCTCCCACTGCAAGATGCATATATATGCTCTGTTTTCCTAAACAGTCGCGTACATCAGTTTTCCTTGCTTGTTTGCTTGGTCTGGTGATTGCTGGGTGGGATTTGATGTTTGTTGAGCCTCCTTGGGTCTCTATAAAGTGCTTGTGGGATGACAAGAAACCTATCTTTGGTTGAATTTCTGGGCAGATTCTTTCTCATCATCTTTTCATTTTTTATTGTCCTTGTACATTGGGCTGGGTGTTTTTTTTCTTGGTATCCTACTTGAGTTGTCTCTTTTTATAAACGGTAGGGTTATATATAAATTTACTTTTCAATCCATGCATTTTCATTCTTATTATATTGAAAATACAAAAAAAAAAAAGGATTCTGCATTGCTTGTCATTTTTGTATTTTGAGTCCTTGCCATTAGCTTAGTGCATATATTGAAAGCTTGCATTTTAATTCATAATTGCAGAGTGGAAATCGAAAATTGCATTGATTTTTAGAAGAATATCATTCATCGAAAGTTAAAGTTAGGACTTTGCATCATTTTCATATTTACTTTTCTTACAGAGTCATAACATTATGAGTTTCACTACCATACCTTTTTGAGTAATCATGACCATTAAAATTAACGCTATAATTTAAAATTGATTAGTCAGGATTTTATTTTCTAGGGTGCACAAACTAGCCTAGGATTTAGTGGCTAGGAATAGGATTTTGTGAGTAAACTTCTCCAAGGCAATTAAATCAACATATGTGTCTGAGAAATGGAGTGCGTAAATCCATTGTATAATTGGTACTATCAGGAGGCTCCACTCACTCCGGAGTTAATCATGAGGTCGTGCGAAGTCGGTTGAAGGGATATCCCCCCGATACCTTCCTAGAGTTAGGGATATTTCTTGGGATCTATTCGTATTTGGGGATCTTGCTAGTGCCTTTACCTCTGTGAGAGGCGGTGCTTTCAAGGTTTCGATATTTGATACCCTGCTCAGATGGTGGACCTGACTTATGATTGCTCGTCTATGAATCAGTTGTACAATGGTTTATTAGTTGCTTATGCATCGGTTATACAATGGTTTATTTGTTGCTTGACTTGGGTGTCTCATAGGTTACTTGCAGGGGTTATTTTGTAGGTATCTTGGGTTAGATAAGGGTCAGACAACACACAACCTTTATGGAGTATTACCTCTCTGGGGGGATCTAACTGATTGGTTTCTAAGCCCACGAGGGCCCTTATAACTGATTTTGTTACCTCTGATCTTTAGCAGGGAGTCTTAGGCCCCTCTTGGGAGAGACATACCTTCCTTAGGGAGGGAGGCCACTCAACCACTTTACCCCGTTTGTATGCATATTGGGCGTTTGAATTTTGGTGTGCTCTTTGATTACTATTTGTCCTTAGGATATATTTTTTATCTTTGGAATATTGAGTCATCGTGGAGTCGGACCAACCTCCCTGCCGATCTCATCGCTTGTTACAGTTACCACCGGATTTCGAGTCTTTTCCTTCTAAAAGGTGTAGAGTTATTAGGCGTGGTACACACACATCAACTTTTCAGACTGGTGATTCTACAAGGATGAGTACTGAACCTAGTCTTTAG
>JASDQU010240504.1:138318-154040 GCA_032191745.1 Picea mariana | reverse complement strand
GAGAAGTTTTAGCCTAGCCATAGCTACACTAGACTTCCTCTTTTCTTGAGTTAGCTTTGAACACAAATTGAAGAAAGAAGGCGTCCTAGGCCTAATTTGTTTTACACCTAGGGTTTGCTTCTAGGGTTTTGAAAAGCCTTGTCTTCTAAACAACACTTTCCAGCCATAGTTTTGTGTTTATTAGCTAGCCGTTTTGCCAAAGGATTCTCAAGGAAATAAGAGCAAGCATTAGGCCTAGCTTTAGCTACACCTAGATAAGCCTTCTCTTCTTAGGGATTTGATTTGGTGGCCCTGCCATAGCAGCACCATCAAACCCTAATCCTCTTGTCCTTGAGTTTAAGTCTTTCCAAGCCATTAGTTTCACTCCACTTGACTCCATTAACCCAAGGCACTAATCTAGAAGTATACCTTTGAGCTTGTTCGTACTTAAACTCTCTTCCAAAACTCTTGAATTTGAAACCCTAAACTAACCTAGCGTCTAACCCTAGATGATTTTACTAACCCTAACCCTAGGGTGACGTCTTAGCCTTATTTAACTCTTGTTTTCTCTAAAAGTTGCGGCTAGGTCATCCTAAGGCAGCCATAAAGGTTTTAAACATTTTCATTGGTTAAAATTGCAAAACGTCTACCTTGTGGCCTTTCTAACTAACCAAACTTTAGGGCTGATGTCATAGTGACAGCAGCAATAATATAGGTGACTTCACACTCTTTTGATATTTTCTTAGGCTTAAACGTTGTGACATTTGTCATCTAATTTGATAGACATTGAGTTATTAATTATTCTCATAAGCTTAGTTGGTAAAACGTCCTACTCTTTGTCTTCATTTTTGACCTAATACTAGGGTTGGCATCACATCTATAGCAGCAACAATATTGATGACGCAGCAACATTAATTATATGAGAAGATTTGAGATATTTATTGCATGGTGATATAATACAAGGATTGATTGTGTACATTGAATGCCCATATCTCTCATGTATTTATTGAAGAAGTGATATAAGTCATTTGTCTTTGTTTTAGTAATCATTGACTTTGTCAATAATTACATTTGATCATTACTCATATATATTTTGAAGATAGTCATTGATATTTGAAGCACTAACCACTACAGCACATTTTAGTGTCATTTGTCTTGTCTTGCAAACAGGTTCCATCCAGTGGAATATCTACTTCATTGACTATCTTTCTTGGCAGTAATCTGTGAAGGGAAACTCTCATCCTGATCCATTAGCCCTTGAGCCTTCTTATAAACCCAGATTACTAGGGACGTCTCCCTTGGACTAGCCATACTAAATAGAAAGAGCTCCCCATCAAGGTGACAGTGGGTGGGGAATCTCCTGTTATGCCAGTTTGAAGCCTTGACTCAAGCTAACCTAAAACCCTTCCTACAAAATGTGCGATAACAGGGTTCACATCTTGTACTCAAAATTTTCGCTATCTACAATTCCACCGTGGACTCCTTGGTACTTTTTACCTTTTCTTCTTCCCATGTATTATGGCTCTCTAGTTATATACTTAGTCACCTTTCTATGATCACGGATTACAATTTTGGTGGCCTGACATATATTTATCTCCATCTATATAATCAAATGATGAATCCGACTCACTATTGTTTCTTTCCATACTTAGCCAAATTTTAAGGCCGCGATTACCGGGTTGGCGGTTTTGAACTCTTCTTCTTGTTACGTGATGTACATCTTGCACTCAAAACTTATGTGATCTACAATTCTACCGCGGACTCCTCGAACTTGCAAGATTGACTCTACCACGGTTCACAAATTTTTCAGAGTATGTGTTGTTGTCTTCCATCCCCACTAACTTCTTGTGCTTCCTAATATACATTGGTTATGCTCTTACTAGTGAGTCTTACTAGTGACAACTGCACACACTGGTACGAAACAGTTAGCATCCAGCCCTTCGTAATATAGAAATCGACTATCGGGTTCTGACATCGTCCCCTCTTCTGCGTTACAAATTATGCATTCAAATGTTCCGAATGATACAATTTGACTGTCGGGACCTCATGTCTTCTGGGGAGACCTTGTGACCCTATTTTGGATCCTCATGTTCACAGGTTCACGAATTCTCCAATTCTTACTCACTGTTTCAGGTTGGCGCATTCGAATTATGTTGCTTCTTGTTCCGTGATATACATATTGCACTCAAAATTTCTGTGATTTACAATTCCGCCGCGGACTCCTTGGTCCTTTTTCCCTTTTCTTCTTCCCTTGTATTATTGATTTATGGTTATATACTTAGTTTCCTTTCTATGATCACAGGTTCTAGCGTTGGTGGGTTGAAATATATTTATCTCTATCTATATAATCACACGGCGAATCCGAGCGACTGTTGTTGCTTTCCATACTCGGCCAATTTTATGGGCACAGTTGTTGGGTTGGAGGTTTCAAAATTTGCTT
Source organism: Picea mariana (assembly GCA_032191745.1). Classification (NCBI taxonomy): domain Eukaryota; kingdom Viridiplantae; phylum Streptophyta; class Pinopsida; order Pinales; family Pinaceae; genus Picea; species Picea mariana. The sequence continues at coordinate 151,621 of JASDQU010240504.1, read as the reverse complement.
CTTCTTGTTGTGTCGTCTACATCTTGCACTCAAAAATTCCATGATCTACAATTCCAGCACAGACAAGTCAAACTCGCAAGCTTCACTCTACCACGTCTCACAAATGTTTCAAAGTATCTCTCACTGCCTTCCATCCCCACTAACTTCCCGTCCTTCCTGATATACATTAGTTATTCTCTTACTGGTCATATACAAATTGCCTTCTGGACTGTCCTACCATACCCTCTTCATTGTTACGCATATTTCACTCAAAAAGTTCTGAGACATACAATTTGACCCTCACGCCCTCACCTTCAATGGTTGTACCTTGTAACCCTATTTTGAAGCTATTTTTTCTTGTGCCCACGACCTCCATACTTTCTTACTATGAAATTATAAACCTTTCATGCTAACAACTGACCATGCAGGAAACGTCAACATTGTCATTAATGGGCGAAACACTCAAGGAGATCTCCCATTATTACGCATTAAACCAAGATGTCCGGAGAGTTATTTTGTCCCTTTTGATTGTTCATCTTGAACATGTGCCATCATGTTGGCCTGCTCAAGAAATATACAATGCTTAATCGCTCATTGCAATATCTGCCATGTTCGCATTTCTATGTATGCAATTACTAGTGTTTAGAGTTAAAAACGCATCATGCAACAACCGCCCAAATTGTCATTAATGAACGAAAGTCTCGAGGACATATCCCATTCACACACTTGGGGTTATATTATCCCTTCCAACTTTTCATTTCATTCATCATCTAGAAAAAACAAACGTTCTTGTAGACTTATCGCAACAGGTCAACCACAGTTTTGTGGATATACAGTAAATATGTTTGGACATCAGGACCAAAAATTCCAATGTTCTAGGGCATGCTTTTACTATTCATCATATTCCGCCAAAATTGAAGTGATTTGGACCTCTGGAATCACTCGTGCAAGCTACATCCCTGAGGCTTTTTAATGTAAGGAGGTGGTCTCTTGGTGTGCCAAAAAATATATTCTAGGCCAAATAATTGTTCCACTGAGTGACCATTCTTCTGTTTCTTTGTCACCTCAGGTCTTCCACGAGATGTTAAAATTGTCGTAGACAACATTGACATTTAGAGGACAAGATTGCAAGTAGTTTCTAGAAAAACATAATAACGAGTTGGACATCTTAGCCGATTTCCTTGAAGACCCGACAATAGTTCCTGAAGATATCACAAGGTTACAGGTAAGTTCCTTTAGAAATCCATTTCGGGAAATTGCTTGGTTGTTTACAATAATAACGGGACAATCTTCCACGACAAGCATTTCCCATATAATTATTTATATTTTCTATTTCACAGTCAAGGAAAAATACATTTTAGATTGGGGGAAGCTAATTTCCATTGATCTTTGTTCCCAGTTGTCACGATTCAAAGAATCGAATAAATTTTATATGTCATCCTACTTCATTTTTGCAATAGTGCATAGCTTCATGTTCCCAAAACTTTCTCTTTCCAATAAAATAAACTGTGGATTCAACCTAGTAACATTCTGGTACGAGTCCATGTGGAGGCACAAGGCCTCCCATTGCTTTTATGAAGTTTTTAATGGCTTTGTCTTAGTTTTCAAAGATTTATTGTTAGGTAAGGATGCTCTGCGAATGTCTGGCCAGGAAACCAAGTTTCTGAATAGGAAGGTCACCCTTGAACAAAAGGAAAATCATAGTGTCCTCATGGTCTTTGTTTCTAAGTAAAATCCTGCTTTCCTTCCATGCCACATCATGGACAAGATGTTTGTTGCAGAAATAACAAGGCAATACAACCACAAGTTGCACTTTTTCCATGACAAGAAAAAAAATAGTTCATTCCTCTTCCATGGAAAGTCGGAGACTTTGTGTGAAGAAACATAAACAAGATTGACGAGTTTTCTGCCCATTTCAATAAATTGAACCAAAAGTATGCTGGAAGGATAAAAGGGTTCGACCCTAATGGGATTTTTCGAGAACATTTACTGGCAGTTGGATTTAGCAACTCTTTTATCCATAGACACCTGACCCAAGACAGAGACAATGTCAACAACAATCCTTCTTATGTTGATTGTGACGCAGAGACATTGCAAAGTGTGACTGAATTGTAGAGAAAACATGGAAAAGTAGCTGGTGAGAAGAGTACCCAGTCCCCCTCCAGCACTCCCAAGAGAATGACATCACGGAGCATCGCTTCGATGGCCCACCCCAATAAGAAATAAACCCGGAAATTTTCCAACAGAGGAGGAGATAAGTACCCTCCTCGCATAAAAATTGATAGTTCTCACAAAATTCCAGTGAAGAAGAAGAAAAAAAACAATGCAGGGTAGACGGAGGAAGCCGAAATTGAAAGTGAAAAGTTGCAACTTGAATTTGAAATTGAGCACATGCAGAAAATTGGGTCATCCATGGTGGAAATATTTGAGACCGAAATTTTTGATGAAGATGAATCCTTTGTATTCCAAAGCATTGTTTTTGATAGCCAATCTAAAAGTATGGTCATTGAAAAGAGAGATGTAACAAACAGGAAAGGAAAATCTTGGATAGAGATTAACTTTAGGAAAATGCGGTTGTCCCAAATCTCCTCATTTCACCAAGTAATCAGTGAAATTCTAAAGGATTCCATTGGAGGAATTGAGACGGAAACTGACAGATTGAAAGACCGCCTAAACGAATTTGAGCGGGCTTTCATTACAACTCCAAAATTTTCCAATCCTTTAGAAAAATTTGTGCCTGCTACCACTGCAGCCAAGATGAAAGTATCCTCTACCCTCCTTTCATGCTCTAGAGCCATTATAGAGAATAACATCGACAAAAGAATGTAGCTAGTTACTGAAGCCTGGGAAACATTGCAAAATTTAGTTTCCTTTGGAAAGAAGGAAAATTATTTCCTAGAACATTTGGAGGTGAATTTAAAAAATGATCAGTGTTTTTGTGAAGAGGTGCTGACCCATTTTTCCAACTATGCCATCAACACATCAGAACTAAAAAGAAGACAAGAGAAACTCCCCTCCCCAAAGCGGACCAGAAAAGTAAAATCATGCTGGCAAAAGAAAGTTAACAACCTGGAGCTCATTGTCAAATCATGTAAACAAGCCATATCAGAAAAGAAATATTTATTCACAAGCCTGATCCAAATAGACTTAGCCGAAAGTACCAACGAGGTTCAAGACCCAAACTTAATTCTCAAATCCTTGTCAATGACCAAAGAGGGCTTCCATGAACAAGTTGATATTTTAAATGGGTTGTCTTTCGAAAATTTTTACAGCATACTTGAACATCATCTAGATGAGCATGACGACTGGGTGTTGGACTATGTGGCACACAATGAAGAAATTAAACAGAGTCTGCATAGTATTTCAATGGATATAAGGAAATTAGAAAACAACCTTTACAACATAGAAATACGAGATGAAATCAACATGGCCCCCATGAAAAGCTACATCGAAGAATGGTTCTAACAGAGAATGGACAGCCTCGTCCAGGAAGGGCAACAACCGGTCGACAGGACTCCATTAACCATTGATGACAGCAACAAAAACACATCATCTTCATAGTAAGTCTATACGGTCATCTTGTTTTCTTTATCAATCCACTTATGACCTCTTTAAATAGAAAACCGTAACCAAAGACTCATAACTTCAAATTTCTTCTTTTCAAGTCTTCCTCTCTACCATCACGCACTTCTTCTTTCGACATTCCTAATTCTTGTACTTATTTCTTTTTATGGTCCACGGGAGCCCCAATCCTAGTCTATATGACAAACGCATTTAAATTTCCAGAAAGATGTAACAAACATTATTAATTTTTGATAAATTCCAAAGAAAATTGATTCGGGAATGCCTTTATTGTATACTAAATTTTGGGTGTCTAGGAACCTTTCTTGTATGTTCCAATGAAAACTAATTCGGGTCTGCTACATTTCTTTTGTCCTATTGTATGCTAATTTTTTTTATCTTGCACGACATTGTTACTATTCTATTGTATGCTAACTTTTTGGGTGTCCAGGAACCTATACTTTGATCAATTTTGCGTTTTCTTGTGTCCAGAAGCCTTTGCTTTCAAGCAAACTAATTCAGGAATGCTATTTTTTTTGTTTTTCTCCATGAACCTCTGTAACATACGTTATTACTACTCTATTATATGCTTTTAAATGTTGATGTAATTTCTAGAGATATGTAACAAACATTATTTATTTTTGATAAATTTATATAGTCCGCAAGTTCGCTTGTCAATTTGTATATTGCGGAACTCTAGGTGCTATTTGTAGAGAATGGAACAACAGAGGCCCATTTTTGAGCCCACCATCCTGAGAACCCGCAATCCAAAAACTGGCTAAGTATGGAGGTTTGCTACATTTTTTGTGTCCTATTGTATGCTAAATTTTTTGTCTTGTAGGACGTTGTTACTATTCTATTGTATGCTAACTTTTTTGGTATCCAGGATCCTATACTTTGATAAATTTTGATTTTAATTCTTTCCAGAACACTTTGTTTTAAGGAAAACTAGTTCAGGAATGCTAACTTTTTTGTGTTTTTCTCCATGAACCTATGTAATAGATGTTATTACTATTCTATTGTATGCTTTTAAATGTTGATGTAATTTCCAGAGATATGTTACAGACATTTTTTTTTTTTAAAGTTTCTATAGTCCGCTTGTAAATTTGTAAAATCTCATCCCCATACTTTATAAAAGTGCATATTTCGTATGTATAAAACTAAATATCTACTTTCTAAAATTTGATAAATTTCAATTTCTTTTGTGTCCAGGATCCCTTGTTTTAAACATAACTAATTCGAGAATGTTGATTTCTTTGTGTTTTTTTCCACGAACCTTTGTAACAGACGTTAATATTATTTTTTTTGTGTTTTTCTCCACGAATGTATGTAAAACTTATGTAAAGAAAACTAATTCGGTAATGCTAAAATTTTTGTGTCCACTAAAAGCCTTTGTTTTAAAGCAAACTAATTTGAGAATGTTAATTTTTTTGTGTTTTTCTCCACGAACCTATGTAATAGACGTTATTACTATTTTATTGTATGCTTTTAAATGTTCATGTAATTTCCAAAGATATGTAACAAACATTATTAATTTGTGATAAATTTCTATAGTCTGAAACTTCGCTTGTCAATTTGTATATCGCGGAACTGTCAGTGCTATTTGTAGGGCACGAAACATTAGAGGCTCAATTTTGAGCCTGCCAGCCCAAGAACCCGCGATCCAAAAAGTGGCTAAGTATGGAATGATGACTCTGTGCATTCTCTATAAAATCTCATCCCCATACTTTATAAAAGTACATATTTCATATGTATAAAACTAAATACATGCTTTATAAAATTACATATTTGGTATGTATAATTTATGTTTTCCATGAACCTATAATTTGATAAATTTGAATTTCTTTTGTGTCTAGGAGCCCTTGTTTTAAAGATAAATAATTCGGGGATGCGAATTTCTTTGTGTTTTTTTCCAAGAACCTATGTAACAGACGTTACTACTATTTTTTTGTGTTTCTCTCCATGAACATATGTAAAATGTATTGAAAGAAAACTAATTCAGGAATGCTAAATTTTTTGTGTCCAAGAACCTTTTAAATGTTTATAATTTTTGATATATTTCAGGAAGAACTAATTCGAGAATGCTATGTTATGCATGCAAACCACATGTATTATAACTATCTAGCCATGTGTCTGTACTCGGTCGCATTTACTCCCATCCCAACCTAGTAGGGACTACGCTGCGATGCAACACTTGTTTTGAATTGTACGTAGACTACAATACTATTTATTTTATTTTATGATGACAACTGAAAGGTCTTCCCACCAACTAATTTTATTTTATGATGAAAATTGAAAGGTCTTCCCACCAAATAATTTTATAATTGTGTTTCTTGCTTTCTCTGAAAGTACTAGTGGGATCCTTATGATTTTCTGCTTCCTACAAAGTAGTTTCAAGCCATGCTAGTCTTTTTCTTGTCTTAGATATAATAGTTGGTTCCACATATTCATGTGGTGTTTTTTGTTCTTCAATAGATTGTTATGGAGAACATGTACTTTCTTATTTGGTATCTTCATGTTCCTCTTCTTCATTGGATTCTATAGGTTCTTATATAGACTTCTTAAATGAAATCCTTTCATCAAAATTTATGTCTCTACTTATTCAATCTCATGTTGACCTGGAACATAGATTTTATATGCTTTTGATGATTCCTTACAACCAACAAATATTCCTACTTCTTTCTCTTATATTTGGGAACATGAATGTATATAGGACATCCAAAAATTCTCAAGTGTTCAACGCTTGGCTTCTTTCTTGATAAGTCTTCTTTAGGAGTCATGTTCTTCAATATTCTATGTGGACTTCTATTATGAACATAAACAACTATCATAGTTGCTTCTCCCCATAGGAACATAGATAAGTTATGATCAGTCATCATTCCTTGACTGATTCTTCGATGGTTCTGTTATTTCTTTCAGCCACGCCATTCTGTTGAGGATTGTGAGGGACATTGCGCTCCCTCCTAATCCCATCTTATTTACAAAAGGCAATGAGCTCCTTAGAGGTATATTTTCCTCCATTATCAGATCTTATTTTCTTGATATTCTTATTTGTTAGGTTCTTTACTTTAGCCTTGAAGTCTTGGAATTTGCTAAATACTTCATCCTTAGTATTTAACATATACAACCATGTATTTCTTGAGAAGTCATCTGTAAACTTTACATAGTAAAGAGATCATCCCCTAGAGACTTCACTAGCACAGGTCCACATACATATGAATGTATTAGGTCTAATATCCCTTTGGATCTATTCTCACTGCTTGGGAAAGGTTTCTTAATTTTCTTCCCAACTGCACATCCTCTACACACACCTTTATGTACTGACTGTAATTTTGGTATGCCTACAACCATCTGTTTTAGGGATGGAAAGGCTTGATAGTGAAGGTGAGCATATCTTCTATGCCATAACTCACTAAGGTTGATTTTTTCATGTACTAGGGCTTGAGTATTCTGACCTAGGAGTTTATATAACCGTCCTTCATGGGTTACAATAACTCTAGTGTTTTCTATCTTGGAGTATTTAGATATAAAATAAATTTTCCATCCACAAAAGCTACTCTATCTCCTTTCTCTTCCAAACATGAAATAGATACTAGATTGTTTTTCAAATGAGGAACATATAAAACATTACTAATATGGATAGAGTTACCTGATTCCATTTTGATAGTATCTTGTGTTAGCATCAGTATTTTTAGGGTAAAACTTAGAGTTTGTCTAAATTTTTAAAAGTCATGTCATGGTCTTGGGAAGATCAAGGCATTCCTAAATTGAGTCACAGTTTGTGTATATAGGTTTTCATGGGATGGTTCAAGAAGCCTTGGGTCATTGATAAAATAAAAGGGTAAGGTGCATGAAAAATAAGAGTAAAAATCACAAGGTTGACTCAATGGTTTGCACATGTCATCATATACTATAAAAGTGAAGAAGTCATTTAGAAGGTCCATGGGTGGTTTTTTTGTTGGTCAGTTTGCATAGGTTGTTGCACAAGTTTTGTCATTAATTTCAAACTTGAAGCTGCACGGTGGTTCGCTGAGAGTTCCTTCAGAATTCGGGAATCAAATAAAGGAGGAGCTCCAACCTTCGACATTGTGATATGCAAAATTGTGAAATGCAAAGTCCCGATGGGATTAGGACCACCTAATCATGAAAGGATGTGGGCCATCGATTGGAGCGCAAAGTCCTGATGAGATCAGGACCGTCTGATCACGAAAGACCATGGGACCGTCGATCGGAGAAAAGTGGATATCAGGAAATCAAAATTCAAAGGAAGGAAATGCGATAGAATTCCAACTCGTGAAATGCCGAAATGCGAAAATCCAAAATGCCACTGAAACATGGAATGTCAAAATGTCGAAACGCCGAAATGCGAAATACCGAAACGTCGAAAATTTCAGGGTTCGTGACTTGGAGTATTGAAACACTTCATCACAAGAAATGTCGAAACGTTGAAATGAGAAATATCAAAATACGTTTTTGGTGTAGGTAGTGGTTACCACCGATGGTCATGTGAGATGGAGGAGCTAGCACGAATCTAAGCTCTATTTCGGGGTTTCGTAACTTGAAGTGTCAAGACTCTTCGACATAGGATTGCCGAATTTCCGAAATGAGAAATGCAAAATTAACCTGTGGTCACGACCAATGGACATATGGGTTAGCACAAGTGGTTTGCCAAAGAGCTCAAGGGTTATTCTGTGCTGAAAAATTAAAACAGATGTATGTTCATCGAACAGTGCTGGTTAAATGTTTAAACTGATCATGTGGATATTGTTCGTCTTGATGCCTTGGCCAATAAGAATTACTGTAAGGAAGTTATTCAGTTATTGTAACTGATTCTTTGAATCCTGAGGGTTCAATTGTACGCGCTGATGATACAAGAAGATATATAAAGTGAATGTTGCAAGAAAATAAAAAGAGAGGATTATGGTAGATATATGGATCTGTAAAACTTGAGGAAAAGAAAAGACAGAGGAGGGAAGACACATACACAGATTGATAGATCTAAGTGTTCTAGTCAAGAATGAATTGTGCAGAGAGTATTTGAATGCTTAATCTTTGACAGAGAAGATAAAGAGTCAGTTTTCTGGTTCTTAGTGACAGAGAATGATTTCAGGGTGGTAGGGAGGAGCAAGGGGAGACTGTAAAAGTATCTTGTACAAGTTGGTTCTTTACATCTGGGAGTTGTAGCTTCCATTCAGTAGGTGCTGAAGAAATAGAGGTAGCAGCCTCATCTGGGTTGTAGCTCAGATAAAATAAGAATGTAAAGAGGATTTGGAGCTTGCCTTTCATTCATAAGAAGAAGAGGTTTTTCCCTTTTGGGTTTCCTCATGAAAAATCAATGTGTCACTGTTTCATTTATGTGATTGTATATTTATTGGTTAAATGTATTACTGCAAGTTAAATGTTAAAGGCATGATTTATTGATTAATAAGTAATCTTCTTATAAAATGAAAGAAATTTTATACAACAGATTCACCCCCCGACCCTTCTCAGTTGACTTATCATGTTCAACATTTTCATCATGAAATATTTTGTAAGGGTCCTTGTCTTGAGTCTAAAATGATTTCATATAAGGGAAAGGATATGCCATACTCAAGTCATAAATTTAGGAGGGAAGTCTTTTCAAATCATCATTTGGGGTATAATCACATGAAATAATGTTAGTACAACTGCTTGATGGTTATTTGTGGCATCTGTACCTTGGAAGGGTCAAAACTAGGCACGCTACACAAGTTCACTACACAAGTCAATTAAATGATGCAAAGAGGTATTTTCAATTCAAACAGGAACTATTCACTCTCAAACCTATTCACATCAAATCCTATATCCTTATCCATCATCCTTCATCCCTCTACACACGTTCCTGACCTAAAAACTGGTTTCTAGCCTCTCGAGAAAACTCCCAAAGCCTTGCTACACAAACCTTGTTTTTTGCGCTATGCATATGTTGTGCAGACTTGCGCGCTACACAAATCACAATGCTTATGTTTTCTCCCCTCACCTCATACCTGGTCTCCAGCTGTGATAAACACATTTGAAATTTGACTTCTGACGCATTGATAACATGCTAATTCACTTCCCTATAATGCAGTGAAGCTCTCATGCTGTTTTTAAACAAACCCTAGCTCTGTTAGGCTTGCTACACAAGCCTACCTGTTAGTTGTTGACCATTCTCCTCCTGCCAAATATTCACATCCACCTTGCAGATTTATTCATTCAAACATGACAAAACAGAGGACAAAGAAGCACATAGGAGGGAATGTGTTAATATATGAGCCACAGAGCCTCAGCTTGGTGAACTTGGACCCTGCGTTCAAAGTTTCTTTTGAGCAGGCTGGGTTCATTCAATTTTGTGAGAAAATTAAAGGATACAACCAATAGATGACATAGGCGTTTTCCCTCAACTACAATGGTATCTAGACAATAGTTGTTGGGGTCATCTTCCCAGTGTCATAGAAGTCAATAACAGTTGCTACAAAGATCCAAATCTTAGGGGAAAGATGGTTTAAAGGTATGCCTTTGGATTCTGTATTTTACATTGATTTCCTTAAGCCTAAATAAAAAAATCATAAGATAGGAGCCACCATTCCTAGGGAATATGTGATAGAGCCCTATGAGAAGTTGATGAGGGTCATACAAAGATATTTACTTGTGAAGGTAGGTTTGATAGGGTATACCAGTACCATTTGAGACTCCTCATGCACTTCACAGGAAAAAACCTTCTCAACTTGCCTTTTTACCTGTATAGAAGCTTAGGAAAGATTGTAGACAAGGTCCAAGCCAATGCTTACTAACTTAAGAGAAAATTGCTCCACTTCTCCTTAGTGAAGCTACTAGTTGTTGAACAACTTAAAAAACTAAACAGGTACTGATATTCTTTCTTGTCCTCGGCTAATATTCCCCTGGACCCCAAAAGAAATACCCCATTGTCTGCTGAAAGATTGTCTCCTAACAGTTCAGGTCAAAAGGGAGAAAGTGTTGTTGATCATTGTAAAGGAAATGAAGTTGAAGGCTCTCCTCCAAGCCATCCAGTTCCAAAAAAGGATAGGAATCTTTTTTCCATTGATGAACCAAAAGAGATCCAGACACATAGAAGTCCAACCACAAGGTCAACAACAAGAAGGATTCCTACACCAACACTCCAGAAGGAATATGTTGAGGTTGCATATCAAGAGATGGATGAAGGATAAACCAAATCAAGAGAGAAAGGCTCAGAAATTAGGTAAATGCAACAACAACTCAGAGAGGCTCAGCATGTGATTGCTTAGTTTTATCAATAAAATAAAGAGATGAAGAGGAAGCTAGCTTAGAGAGGTTCTGAGGAACAAACACCATAGATCAAGATAGATACTAAAAGTGAAACATCCAAGGGAATTTTTAAAAACAATGAGGCCACAGTTGTAGCCAAGCCCATAACATCTCTGACAAGATCCTCAGCCAGTAATAATAGTCCAAACATACAGGGCAAGAAAGAAGAAAGTTAGAGACCTCCTACTTCACCCACATAAGGAGAAAAGAACATAAGATGGATTAATAAGAAGTTGAGGGAAGCTCAAGATCAAATCATTAAGCTCAATGAAGAAAAGAGGACATTAGATGACAGAGCCATGAAACAGTTTAAAGAATGCATACCAGCTAGAGAAAATGCATGTGCAGCCCTTTCCAATGCCCAGTCAAAATTGAAGAGAAATGAAACCCTGTTCAGGCAAGTGATAAATTTGAAAGTGAAGAACCTAACATTGAGGAAGGAGAATAGGAATATAAAGAAAAAAATGCAATTGAATGATGAAGCCAATAGGAGACTAGAACTACTTGTAGAAGTAGCAAAAATATGAAAGGGGGAAAACTCATAATTTTGTCTGTTTTTTTAAGGAAACGAGCCATTATAGTTGCAATCTAAATAGTGATTAAAGGAGGAATAAATTAGCTAAGTTAAAACACATTTCTATATAAACATATTTTTGAAGTCCTTGTGCTTCTGATCCAGACAATTTTGACAGCATGAGTCACCCCTTTTAGTAGCTGCAATTTTTGACTGATAAAACAAGCATACACAACACTTGCATAGTGAGACAGTGCTACGCAAATGTTGTAGTCATATATTAATGAGAAGGAAAACATGTAAAGTTAAGTATACCTAATTTGAGGTCAAATCAGGTTTTATATCAATGGTTGCCACTTGGACCTGCACAAATTTGAATCAATTCCAGTGCGTTATGCAAACGTTGTAGGTATCATTTGCATAGTGCTAGCACCAGTAAGCTACACAAAGGTGATAGAACTACATGAAAACACACCATTTATATTGAAGGGATCTCTAGATGAACCTGATGAGTCATCCACACTTCAGAATCGAATTTATCTTGGATATTTGATTGTATAAGATATGTTTGTTTTTCATTAAATAAGGTAAAACAAACTTACTATTTTTAGTAAAGTCATTTTTGAGTTATCCTCTTCTATTGTAAACAGATCCACTATTGTAGTCAAGAGGAACTCGACCCTTAGTACCCTAGTATGGAAAGTAGATTTTTACATATTTGGATCATTTTGATGTAAAAAAGGGGATTTGGAAGAACTATAGTGTTTTTGAGCTTCATTGTAAATCTTTGAATCTGAATGTAATGAAATGTAGAAGTCTTGAAGCTTCATGAAAGAGATTCTAATGGTGATGATATGATAGTGTGTTCCTTGTATTTTTTATGTATCTCTTTCGTTTCTACTTGCATCTCATTTTTTCATATGTTTAAATTGATTTTTAAGAGTTATAATTCATCTAAAAGGTGCTCTAAACTCAAAGAATTTAAACTTTTCCTTTCTTCCTAATTAGGTCAGAATTCATCCATATGATTCTTTGATGTTGTTATATGTTGTTTTCTTCCTCTTTCACCTTCTATAACCAATCTAAAAAATAGAAGGTTTCATTCACCAAATTTAGTCTCTGTTCCTCTGTGAGGTTATATCTGCTAGACATGAGTTTCATTTGTTTTCAAGATTTGATTCCATAGCCCAAAAAACATCCTTCTCCTCCTTGCCAACAAAACTTTATTAAATCCACTCAAAAATGTAAACCCTAGCTATTGTTTTATCAAGAAATACCATCTATCAGAGACTAAGTGACAAGAGAGATCCCTCTATGAACTGAGTGGGTAGTACCGAGATCTAAAGAGGTCTGTGTTTACCTTTGTAGGTTGTTTCCTCAGCCAAAAGAATTTATTCAATGTTAACATATTGTCCAATTCCCTTGACTGCATAAGATTTATTGTCTCCAATATCCACTTTATGAGGTGTCTCCTTCTCCTTCATTCTTGAGAAATTCCTACAGTCACCTGCAATATTCCTTGAAGCTCCACTATTAATAAGCCACATGTCATGTTCAACGGTTCCAGTAAGAGTTGAGTAATAGAAGAATATTTATCATCATACTTTGTCTTCTTTGAAGGTTATTCATTATTGGCAGTTGATGTGTGATGTCTCTCTTTTCTCTTCATTGTTAGTTTAGGACAGTTCCTTTTGTAGTGGCCATAATCATGTCATTCAAAGCATTGTACCTTTGACATATCTCTCTTGAACTTCTTTCTTGAATCAAATCTTTTCTTTCCTCCATGTATTTTTAACTTTGTTGCAAAGGCTTGAGCTTATTCTTCCTTCTAAGGTTTTCCCTTGGATTTTAAGCTTGTCTCTTCTTGTGCACAACATGTCCAAAGTTCTTCTAACGTTGGAAACTCCTTCCTTGTATTCATACCTGAAGAATATACATCCCATG
>JASDQU010240504.1:109721-121390 GCA_032191745.1 Picea mariana | reverse complement strand
AAAATCCTCCAAGTGTACCTTCCAGTGGTTAAATTGTCCGAAGATAGTCTGGGCCAATAACCTATCAAAATAATAGGTGTTCTTATTTCACCATAGAAAATATCACTATATTGTCACCCAACCATAAGAGCAAAGGCCACCCCTGAGCACTTTAACTTTGACAGATAGAATAATTCTGAAAGAAATCACTAACACCAATAGCCAACCAAGGTAGCGTACCTCTTATTAGCACCAGAAGGCACCTCTGGATTGCAAAAGAGGTAAGCCTGATACCCATAAGAGTTTTATGTCATAGGTTAGTTATAAAAAAGGTCAAATGGGCGTAGTCTCAAGAAAATATTGTATTAACTCAGAAAAATGGATTGGTATGCAGAAGCAAGTGAGGCATTAGTTTAAATTCAGTCAGTAAGTTGTAGTAAGGGTGAGTAGAAGGAAGACTTTGGTGAAAAAATGTAGAGGTCTGCTGAGGACATCAGGTCTTTCAACAGCCCGAGGAGGAACAATTTAAACAAAAGAACTTCTCAAATTTAAATATCAAAGAAACTGAAAGGAATTATAACAACACTATAATCAAACTTTCATCATAATGCAGTCACAATAATTCAAGTGAAACAGTCAATCATGAACTCTTTCAACATTAGAGGGAAACAAGAGGGAGTAAGAAAGATAACTATTATTAATCAAGAAGTCTCATATTACAATACATAACCAGAAAACTAGAAGCTTCATTCAAGACTTTACAATATGGGAGCTTTGATCTACCATTGACCCTAACAAAATATCAAAGATAAGTATTTATACTCAAAACAACTTGCTCCCTTCAGAAGCACGCTCTGGTCATTACATTCCAGGCTTGGCGTCTGCATCTTCTTATGTCAGGTTTCACTTGCATTCTTTTTTCAGACGCAAGATCAGATCAGTATGGGCTTCATAAGAAAATCCACGACAGGGGAACTTTCGGCTGACAGTCTGCCCTTCACAGCCAGATGTTCCATGCTTTCAATTTATGTGGTGAAATGAGGTTTCAACCACCTTCCCCAACTTCATTAACTACCTTCATTGGGATTAGGATGAATCCTAACACCGATGAATGTCCCAAATAAGCTCACAACTCCTTTAAGTCAATTTTGGCACCCCGAGGCCGCATAGATCTTTCTCTGTGACCAACTCGGGCGCTTTGATTTTTTGTGCAGCTCCTTTTCCTTTGACCCACATGACCGTAGACCATGAACTTGTGATTATCCATATGAAATCTCAGTATTTCGCATTTTGGGATTATTCACTCCCCTTGACTTCAAATATCCCGATGCTCAAAATCGCAAAACAACCCATCTGGATCATCTCTCAGAATTTGTTTGAACTTAACGACCATGATCATTTCCTTGAACAGTATATGTTTGAACTTGATGGACACGATCATTTCCTTGAACAGTATTGGTCATCCGTTGCTTTAACATGCACCTTCCCTTTCTCTATATCTTCGCTCCCATATGATCCTGGGTTGAGACCATGAGCCTAACTTTCGGGCGCATAGCGATTTCGTGTTTCGCGAATTCACACTATGCTCCAGGATGAAAATTTTGAGTCGTGAAATCGTGATCGCTCGGATCGGGTGACGTGTCTCAGAGCAACGGACAACCCAGATCATGTCATCATTTTGGGACCTCGGGCCATCGACACTTCTCTCCTCATCTTTCCCGAAATACTTTCTCTGTGGATTAGATCTTGTGCCACACGTCCTGCTGGAGTGGACAACCTAGATTACTTCACGAATTTATGTTTTGCGATTCCTCATGAATCTATTCTTTGACCTTTATACCTCACAAAAATCGTGACTACGTTGAGCACGCACCACATGTCCTTCTCGGGATCAATGGCTAGGATGGCCTCGCGGTTTCGGACCACTGACGCTATACTTCACGCAACTATATGATACCAATCACCCGATGGTCGTCAATCTGATCTGCTTGAAGGATCTCTATCGTTGAAATTTGATATTGCCCGCTCGCTTGGTTTGAATTTATATTAGACTACTTCAAGTGTTGCGCTTGGCGCTGATGACTGTAGCCTGTGTAGTTTACATGAATGACGGGTTGAGGGATCGGGAAAACAAAGGATTAGTGACAAAGGCAAAGAGAGAAGCAATCAACCTTAGGGAAAACAAAGAATTTTATGGTCGACATTTCTTAGGCAAGTTGCTTAAGAAAAACAGGTCTATCAAACGGGTGAATGTAAATAGAAGAAAAATTACAAGACGAGAAGAAAAATTTTATGATTGGGTCTACAAAAAGAAGAAAATGACAAAATTACAGACCTAGGTAGAGACCACAAACTTACAATACCTTGACAAGTTTATGTGATAACATTTGGCTCCATAGGGGATGGAATGCTCCCTGTGAGTTGCCAAGAACACACAGCTCCAGTGCGCTGCTTTGGGTTATGGAGTCTCCTATTAAAACAAAATAAACATAAAACAGGAATGGTATTTACAATGGTAGGATGTCGATTGCAACTTTAAACGAAAAAACATTTTTAGGAAGTGCCCATTTACTGGGCCCCCAAAAACTTCATCACCCTCCAAATTCTGCAACATGTAACTGTTGTTTTGCGATACCTCAAAAATATTGAAGGGACCAATCCAAAGGGATTCAAATTTTCCATGATTTCCCTTGTCCCATCTGGGTGCATCCCATTTAAATACTAGATATCCCAGCTGGAAATCCTCCTTACTGCTTTTCCTGTCAAAGGCCTATTTGATTTTTTGCTGACGGTTATGCACTCTACCCATCACCTACTCTCTAGTCTGATGCACTTCTACCAGCTGATGAATCCTTCTGACCATGTCATCAGGCTCTCCATGGAATTCTTGGAATAATTTCTCCACAGGCAGGGAAAGCTGAGATGGAAAAGTTGCTTTGGTCCCATAAACAAGTTGGAAAGGAGAGATACCCAGGGACCTCTTTGTTTTCACTCTATCAGCCCACAGAGAAAACTTGAGCTTTGAATCCCATTCTTTCTTGTTGTCCTCTAATATTATTTTGATGATATTTATCATGCTTTTGTTGGAGGACTCTCCCAGTCCATTTCCTTGGGGGTAATAAGGGGTAGAGTGGATGAGCGTGATTCTGAATCGCTCACAAAACTTGACCAGTGGTTCAGCCTTGAAGGATGTTGCATTATCATTGATTATTCTATTCGGGCAACCAAACCTTGCTATGATGTCTTCAAGGAAACCAATGATTAATTTGTGAGAAGAAATCCTTGTGGGGATAAATTCTATCCATTTGGTGAAGTAATTTGTTGCAGTTAATATCCATCTGTGTTGACCACTTGAAGCAGGATGAATTTCCCCAATGAAGTCAAGACCCCACTGCTGGAAAGGTTCTGAAGCCACCACAAGCTTCAATGGAAGATACTTGAGCTGATGATTTCCAGAGAACTTCTGACATTTAAGACAATCCCTGATATTTTCATAGACATCGTTTAACAAAGTAGGCCAGTAGTACCCAACCCTGAGAATTTTATAGGCTATGGTTTTCCAGAAGTGATGTCCCCCACATAGGTTGCCATGGAAATCAAATATAATTTTTTGAGTTTCATGTGGGTCTAAACATCTCAGAAGCACTCCTAGAGGATCCTTCCAATACATAAATTGGTCAATAAGGCAATATATGATTTCTTTGAGCTTTAAATATATTTCCTTGCTCCTTCCCATACCATCAGGGGGCCTTAACTCCTGCAAAAAAAATATAATATCTTTATACCAGGCGCATTCTGCCAGTTGAGGGTTGTCCTAAGGACTTTTATCAGACGCTTCATCTTGCTAGTTCCTTGAACAAGTGTTGATGAAGTTAACCCCCAAAGCTTTATAATTAGATTCAGCCAACATCTTGGATAAACCTTTGCCTTTAACTAGTTTGGTGGGTTTGATTTCCAAGTCAATTTCGATAATTTTGGCAATCCACTTGCTCCTTCTCCCATCTATGTCAAGATGAATGAGAATGTACTTCACACAAACTGAAGGAACATATGTGATGATCTTCGAATGAAAAACACAAACTTTGAAATATTTGAGAGCTTTCACCAAGGTATAGGCCTGCTTCTCCATGATGTCATATCTGATCTCTGCATCCCTCAGTGCTCTCTTGAAAAAGGAAATAAGTTGCTCCATCCATTCGTGATTCCTTTGCAATAAAACAACTGCCACTGTATCAAAAGAAGCAAAGGAAAAAATTAGAAAATCCTTGTAATAATTAGGATTGATCAGCACAGGTGCTTCTATCAGTTCTTGTTTGATTTGGTTGAAGGATTCTCTGGGCTCAATAGTCCATTTTACTGCATTTCCCTTCCTGAGTGTGGTTGTGATATGCTTCACCAATTCAACAAAATTGAAAAAAAAACCTTCTCGGAAAATTAACTTTCCCTAAGAAACACTAAACATCTTTCCTGGATCTTGGGAGTGACAAGGTTTGGATTTCTTCCACCCTGCTGGGATCAATTCTTACTCCCTCAGCTCACACAATGTGTCCCAAAAAGTTTCCTTTCTGCATGGAAAATAAAGACTTCTTGGGATTTAGGGAGATACCAAACCTTTTTCATTTCGAGAAGACTTTCCTCAGATGTTGACAATGTTCTTTATCAGATTTGGAGAAGATTGTTATGTCATCCAAATAGATGACCACAAATTTATCCTTTTCTCCAATGAAGGCGATGTCCATGGCTTGCTGAAAGGTCGCTCATGCGTTCATCAATCCAAAGGGAATTTTTGCGTACATGAATGTGCCCCAAGGAGTGGTGAAGGTTGTCTTTTTTGTGTCCTCAGGCAGGACCGAGATCTGGTTGTAGCTAGAGAATCCATCAATCATGGAAATCCTGGATGAACCCATTACCCTTTTCAATATGTGTTCCATCTTTGGAAAAGGGTAATTGTCCTTCTTGGAGATTTTGTTCAGATTTCTAAGTCAACACATAGTCTGATTTCTCCATTTTTATTTCTCACCGGGACCATGTTGGCTATCCATTCAAAATATCTCAAAGGGACAATGATTTGGGCATCCAACAACTTCTTTTCCTCCTTCTCCATAATAGGTAGCAACATAGGATTTATTTGTCTTAATTTCCACCAAAATGGTTTGCCTTCCTCCTTAAATGGGATCTTATGCTCAATAACGTTGGTGTCATACGTTCTGAGGTCTTCATAGGTCCAGGCAAACACATCAGCGAATTCCTTTAATAACTCAGCATACTCGGCCCTCTACTCCCTTGATAGGTTGCTTGACATCTTGACAAACTTTGGATTCTTCTTTGTGCTAATATTACACTCAGCTACATCAATATCCTCATTTGAAACCTTACCCTTTACTGCCACATAATTCCCATCGAACGATCTTTCTAAAGGAACTAGTCCCTTTGGAATGTGATTGCTAGGAAACTGAACAATATGTTGATTAGCAATTTTATTCAAAATACTTCAGGGGTAGGGTCACCTTTGGAATCATGATCCTGATCAATGTGTAATGTAGATAACTCATCAAACGACTGAAGAAATCTTTTGATTTCAAGATCATCCTTGAACACCTTCCAATGCTTGATATTATTAGGTACAGAGGGTCTATACCTAACCTCAACATCATACCTGAGCTTAGGTGGCAGAGGGATCCTAAACTGGCTTGTTGAGACAACCAGGGAATCGACCATAGTATTTTCCTCTCTTGGAGTAAATGAAATGTTGAAGACTCAGAAGAAATTGCCAATTAGGTCCCACACCTCATTTATGTAACTTCTGAGATGAGGATGTTTGGCTTGATAAGAATTTATGATCTGCTGGACGATCAACTCAACATCCTTGAACATTGTTATCTCTTCAATTCCTATATCTTTTGCATCCCTCAAACCTAAAACAAGAGCTTCATATTCTACCACATTATTGGTAGTTTCAAACTCTAGCTTGTATGAAAGGGATAAGGTTTGTTGACAAGGTGAAAAAAAAACCACTACGACACAAACACCTTCCCTAGAAGAGGCTCCATCAAAGAACATATTCCACACAGAAGTAGTTGGTGGAGGTATTTCACGAAAATAAATGGGTTGCTTTCTGATTTCAAGAGGAGCTTCGAGAGTATCAGTGAGCTGCAACAAGTTGGATCCCAAATCAGTATCAAGGGAAAATATAGGATGATTGGTGGGTTCTGCTTCATCACTGATTATGTAGGCCAACTGAGCTTATTTTTACAATCTTTTATGATCCCCTTCGAACACTGGAATGGTAGCATATGTGAGGTCCATTTGCAAGGTTCCCCCAAGTATTTTTATCCAAGATCTTGACAAGAGCATGCCAAACATGGGAGGGACATCAGCCACCATGATATCCATGACCACACATTTCATGTGAAGCTAAAACAAGGTCACGACCAGATCTTTGATGACCCCAAGACACTGCACCCTCCTTGAGTCAAAAGAATACAAATCATGATAAGCTTTTGTGATTTCTAACCCGAGTTCTTCCATGACATTTTTGGGCATAAGATTATGAGATGCCCCTGAGTCCATAAAACAATTATTCAACACCTTATCATGTATGTTCAGTGATTTGTATAAGGGGGGAGATGATTCATCTCTATATTCTACCATAGGACCTAATATGATTGCTGGCTTTTCGTCTTGGAGGTTTACTGAGTCTGTGGAATGAGGAGATGGTTCAGACTGCAACAACTTAGAGAGGGATTTTTGAAACCTTCATGCTTGAAAAGCTCTGAAATGGGTACAAGGATTTTGATCTTCTAAATTTTATTCTTGAAGTTGAAGGGGGGAGGGGGCTTCAGAACTTATCTCACCTCTGGGCTAGGAATTTTGTCTACGGGTGAGGGGTTCTGAGCTTTCCTTTCTTTGTTGTTGTTTGTTGCATCTTTAGCAGGTTTCTCTACTTTGAAAGGTTGATCAGGGATGTCGTACTTCCCTTATTTCTTCTTTGACCTGAGATTATATTTATTGGGTCTACTATTGGTCTTCTCCCCTTTACTCAACTCATTTATTTGGTTGTCCATGAGGGACTCTTCGTAGGTAGATTGAGTTAAATGGGGAAATGGGGAGGTGTCTTCGAGACAATGTATTTTAGGATCAATTTCTTCTTCCTCCCTTCCTCCATCATCAACAAGATTATTTTGAAGAGGAGTTTGGATTTTTTTATCATCCCTATCTCTGTTTCGAGGCTCTCTTGGAATTATTTGAGGGGTGTTATTCAGTCTTCTGAGGTTGCCTCTGTTTTTAGCATTTAGGGCATTCTTATCACCTTGCTTCCCTTCGAATTTCATCTTTTCCATTTCTACAGACAAGGACTTCACCATCTTGGTCAAGTCATCTACTTGAGGGTGAGGTGCAGAAGAACCAGAGGTTGAGGCCTCATATATTACTCTTCCTCTGTCTCTGTCAACTTTACTCCTAAGCCTGTCAACCACCAACACATTGAATTCTACTTCTGGGGCTGCATCTTGCATATGAGCCAGGGAAGTAGCTCTTCTCTCTCTGAGCAGGAGGCAGAAATTGGGGTCAAAATCACTAGCATAGGTGATTTTGGAAGAGGCTTTTGTAGGATTTATCTTAGAAGGGATCATATTGTACATTTTATTGAATATTTTGGAGAAGTCAAAGATAGATTCTCCCTCTTTTATCTTTAGTGACCCAAACTCTATGACGCAATACATAAAATCCTTTTTATCCCCCCACTGCCTCAAGAAAACATCATCTAGAGCTTCAATCCTAGCAATAGATCCAGGGGTCAATCCCCTAAACCATTTTCTAACCTCGCCATCAAGGCTCTAGACAAAGACTCTCATACATATATATTCATTTTCAATATTCAAGTTGTCTGCATAGCTATAGAAGGCAACAAGGTGATCTTCAACAGTTATGTCTTCCTCTCCAGTGAATTTGGGCATATACTTTAGATTATCTCCAGTAGGGAGAGAATTCATGGGTTGAGGTAATACTAGAGGGTCGTATCTAGCAGCCACTATGGCATCCATTTTGTTTCTAAGGGGATTGACCTGTGCCATAGGGATAATAGGTGGAGGACAACTAGGAGGGGAAGGGGTTCGAGCTGGGGGGACTGAAACCAAGCTTCTGAGAGGAAAGGGAAACAATGGGGGATTAGGAGAAAAGGATAAAGGGCTTGAAAGAAAAGGGGTTTCCCTTTCTTCAAAATCAGTAACTCTAAGGAGGAGGAGTAATAAAACTTGGAGTGGGAAAATCTTCTAAGGTCCTGGGTCTAGACCAAGGTAAAACTTCAGGGGAGAGAGGAGTGAGAAGGATTTTTCCCTCCAATCTTAGACCAGGAGGGGAAAACTCAACAGGAACACTCCTAAACTTCAAACTTCGGGAAACTCCAACAGATGGTATAATGGGAAAATGAGAAGCATATATTGGAGTTTTTATAGGAGGGTAGTGAAAAACATCAGAAATACCTAGTTCAGCAGTAGAATTACTTTCTCGAAGGGCCTTCCCCTTTCTAACAATTGTTTTTGGGTCAAATTCAGTTGTAGCTAGAGGCAACTGCGGAGTGGACCTCATGTGTCTGCTTCTAGAATCCACCATTGAAATAGTGGAGTTGCCAGTGGAATCGCATCTATGGAGTCTCCAAGTGCACAGTTACAATCTTTGATATACTAAGTTCTGATGCACCTTCAGAACCAGTAAGCTTTGTCCTTCAATCCCAGGGAAAATCTTCAATTTCATCCCCGACAATGGCACTAGAAATGTTAGAACCGGAAGTCACCTTTGGATTGCAACAGAGGTAAGCTTGATACCCACCAAAGTTTTATGTCACAGGTTAGTTATAAAAAATTTCAAATGGGCACAGTCTCAAGAGAATATTGTCTTAACTCAGAAAACTGGACTAGTATGCACCAGCAGGTGAGGTATTAGTTTAACTTTAGTTAGTAAGTTGTAGTAAGGGTGAGTAGAAGAAAGAATTTGGTGAGAAAATGTAGAGGTCTGTCGAGGACAGTAGGTCTTTCAACAGCCCAAGGAGGAACATTTTAAACGTAATAACTTGCCGAATTTAAATCTCAAAGAAACTGAAAGGAATTATAACAACACTATAATCAAACTTTCATCATAATGCAGTCACAATAATTCAAGTGAAACAGTCAATCATGGACTATTTCAACATCAGAGGGAAACAAGAGGGAGAATAAAGCTAATTGTTATTAAACAAGAAGTTTCATATTACAATACATAACTAGAAAACCAGAAACTTCATTCAAGACTTTACAATATGAGAGCTTTTCTCTACCATCGACCCTAACAAAATATCAAAAATCAGTATTTATACTCAAAACAACTTTCTCCCTTCAGAATCTCCCTTTAGAAGCATGCTTTGGTCATTGCATTCAAGGCTTGGTGTCTGCATATTCTGCTTTCATGCTGCACTTGCATTCTTTTGTCAGACATAAGATCTGATCAGTATGGGCTTCACAAGAAAATCCATGACAATGGAACTTTCGGCTGACAGTCTGCCCTTCATGACCAGATTTTCCGTGCTTTCCATTTATGTGGTGAAAAGAGGTTTCAACCACCTTCCCCAAATTCATTAACTACCTTCATTGGAATCAGAACGAAGCCTGACACCCATGAATTCCCCAGACGAGCTCACAACTCCTTCAAGTCAATTCTGGCACCCCGAGGCCGCGCAGATCTTTCTCTGTGACCAACTCAGGTGCTTTGATTCTTTGTGCAGCTCCTTTTCCTTTGACCCATGGGACCACAGACCATGACCTCATTCTTATCCATATGAAATCTCGGTATTTTGCATTTCGGGATTTTTCACTCCCCTTGACTTCAAATATTCGGATGCTCAAAATTGCAAAATGAGCCATCTAGATCATCGGTAGGAATTTGTTTGAAGTTGACGGCCACGATCATTTCCTTGAATAGTATCGGTTGTCCATTTCTTTGACAGGCACCTTCCCTTTCTCTATATCTCCTCTCTGTAATGTTCCTGACTTGGCTAGTCTAGGAAATGTTGCTAGTGTGTGTGTAGGATCAAAGGTTTACAGCATATAAATGATCATACAAATAATAAACGCGACAAAGGATTGAAAAGTTTGTATTATGATATTTTTGTGGATTACAAAATGGCTGAATGCGGTTGAATAACTGACAATACTTGACTAGATCAACATACAAAGGATCTTAGCCGGAATATAAATAAGAAACTGCGGCTGAATAAAATAATAACACTCGTCTAGATCAAAAGACAAAAGGATCTTAGCCGGAATACAAATAAGAAAAAAAAAGATAATACCTAGAATACGGGAGCACTGCGGAATCAATGAAGAATGATGGAAGACCTGGATGATATTCCCGGTGACTAGGGTGTGTCTTTCAACACCGAAATCAGCCAACTAGTGTCTTCCTTTTGGAATACACTGAACTATCTCTCCTGAGATGCGCCTCTTCTCCTCAATGACAAGTCATAATCTGCATAATGATGAATTAGGTCGTTGACCCTTCCTTTATAGCTTTCCAAAACCCTAAATCATGCTRAAACCCTAATTCACTGTTGACTTCCAAAACCCTAAATCAYTGTTGAAACCCTAATTCACTGTTGACTTCTATTTTTAGCTCATAATGACTTAAAAGAGCTTTTAACCCTTTTTAGCTCAATGTCACTTTCCGAATATAACACCTGTGACTGGAGTGACCTCTAGTAACCCTGTTTACCCATCTTTGGCCCTGGCTCCTCTTCTGGAGTGGTTTAGACCATTAAGCCTCCTCTTCTGGAGCTCCTATTTGGAAAGGGACATTACATTCCTCCCTTCCTGAAATTGCTTGTCCTCAAGAAATACCAGTCCAAGGGGCTGCAACACCTGCTCGCTCTCCCAAGTAGCGTCATCTACTAGAATCCCCCTCCATCTGATCAAACACTCTCTGATGACCTTGCTACTTAGTTTCCACTACTGGAACTCCAAAACCTCCTCCGGAACTAACTCCAACTTTCCCTCCTCATCCAACGAGGGAAGCTCCTCTGATGTGTTAATGAATTGTCCCGCTACCTTTTTTAGGAAAGACACGTGGAAGAGGTTATGAATCTTGCTCCCCTATGGAACCTCTATCTCATAAGAAACCGCGCCTACTCGGCGCATGATTTTGTAAGGACCATAAAATCTGGGCTTGAGCTTCTCGGCCCCACTCTTCTTCAGAGATGACTGTCTGTAGGGTTGGAGTCTCAATAAAACCAAATCTCACCCCTCAAAGTTGCGTTCTATCATGTGCCTGTCCGCACTTATCTTCTGTCGGTTTTGCGTCCTCTGCAGGTTCTCTTTCAACAACTTGAGAATCTACAAACTCTCTATGATCCAATCCTTGGCCTTGGGAGATCTTCTCTCTCCGAAGACCAAGTCTACCAAAGTGGGAGCATCATATTCGTACAATGCTCGGAAGGGTGCCATAAAAATGGACATGTGGAAGGTGGTGTTGTAGCAATGTTCTCCTAAATGTAACCACTTTACCCACGTTCTTTGTTGTCCTCCTACATAATTCCTCAAATACCCTTCAACCCACTTGCTGAAAATCTCGGTCTGCCCATCTGTTTGAGGGAGATAGCTAGTTCTAGGTGTCAACTCTGTCCCCACCAATCGAAACAACTCTTTCCAAAATGTCCCTATGAACCG
>JASDQU010240504.1:90343-102055 GCA_032191745.1 Picea mariana | reverse complement strand
ATTTTCCTTTTTTCCGAAGGAAACTAAATTTTGCGATGTTTCCCAGGCTTCAGTAACTAGCTGCATTCTTTTGTTGATGTTATTCTCTATAATGGCTCTAGAGCATGAAAGGAGGGTAGAGGATAATTTCATCTTGGCTGCAGTGGTAGAAGGCACGGATTTTTCTAAAGGATTGGAAAATTTTGGAGTTGCAATGAAAACCCGCTCAAATTCGTTTAGGCGGTCTTTCAATCTGTCAGTTTCCGTCTCAATTCCTCCAATGGAATCCTTTAGAATTTCACTGATTACTTGGTGAAATGAGGAGATTTGGGATGAACACATTTTCCTAAAGTTAATCTCTATGCGATCTTTTCCTTTCCTATTTATTACATCTCTCTTTTCAATGGCCATACTTTTAGACTGGCTATCAAAAACAATGCTCTGGAATACGAAGCATTCATCTTCATAAAAAATTTCGGTCTCAAATATTTCCACCGTGGACGACCCAATTTTCTGCATGTGCTCAATTTCAAATTCAAGTTGCAACTTTTCACTTTCAATTTCGGCTTCCTCTGCCTACCCTGCATTGTTTTTTTTCTTCTTCTTCACTGGAATTTTGTGAGAACTATCAATTTTTATGTGAGGAGGGTTCTTATCTCCTCCTCCATTGGAAAATTTCTAGGTTTATTTCTTATTGGGGTGGGTCGTCGAAGCGATGCTCTATGATGTCGTGCTCTTGGGAGTTTTGGAGGGGGACTGGGTACTCTTCTCACCGGCTACTTTTCCATGTTTTCTCTACAATTCAGTCACACTTTGCAATGTCTATGCGTCACAATTAGCAGAAACATGATTGTTGTTGACATTGTCCCTGTCTTGGGTCAGGTGTCTATGGATAAAAGAGTTGCTAAATCCAACTGCCAGTAAATGTTCTCGAAAAATCCCATTAGGGTCGAACCCTTTTAGCCTTCCAACATACTTTTGGTTCAATTTATTGAAATGGGCAGAAAACTCGTCAATCTTGTTTATGTTTCTGCACACGAAGTCTCTGACTTTCCAGGGAAGAGGAATGAACTATTTTTTTTCTTGTCATAGAAAAAGTGCAACTTGTGGTTGTATTGCCTTGTTGTTTCTGCAAAAAACATCTTGTCCATGATGTGGCATGGAAGGAAAGCAAGATTTTACTTAGAGACAAAGACCATGAGGACACTATGATTTTCCTTTTGTTCAAGGGTGCCCTTCCTATTCAGAAACTTGGTTGCCTAGCCAGACATCCGCGAAGCATCCTTACTTAAAAATAAATCTTTGAAGACTAAGACAAAGCCATTAAAAACTTCATAAAAGAAATGGGAGGCCTTGTACCTCCACATGGCCTCGTACCAGAATGTTACTGGGTCGAATCCACATTTTATTTTATTGGAAAGAGAAAGTTTTGGAAACGGGAAGCTATGCACTATTGCAAAAATGAAGTAGGATGACATATAAAATTTATTCGATTCTTTGAATCATGAAAACTGGGAACAAAGCTCAATGGAAATTAGCTTCCCCCAATCTAAAATGTATTTTTCCTTGACTATGAAATACAAAATATAAATAATTATATGGGAAATGCTTGTCGTGGATGATTGTCCCGTTATTATTGTAAACAACCAAGCAATTTTGCGGAATGGATTTCTAAAGGAACTTACCTGTAACCTTGTGATATCTTCAGGAACTATTGTTGGGTCTTCGAGGAAATCGGCTAAGATGTCCAACTCATTATTATGTTTTTCTAGAAACTACTTGCAATCTTGTCCTCTAAATGTCAATGTTGTCTACGGCAATTTTAACATCTCGCAGAAGACCTGAGGTGAAAAAGAAACAGGAGAATGGTCACGCAGTGGAACAATTATTTGGCCTCGAATATATTTTTTGGCACACCAAGAGACCACCTCCTTACAGTAAAAAGCCTCAGGGATGTAGCCTGAACGAGTGATTCTAGAGGTCCAAATCACTTCATTTTTGGCGGAATATGATGAATAGTAAAAGTATGCCCTAGACCATTGGAATTTTTGGTCCTGATGTCCAAACATATTTACCGTATCTCCACAAAACTGTGGTTGACCTGCTGCGATAAGTCTACAAGAACGTTTGTTTTTTCTAAATGATGAATGAAATGAAAAGTTGGAAGGGATAATATAACCCAAAGTGTGTGAATGGGAGATGTCCTCAAGACTTTTGTTGATTAATGACAATTTGGGTGGTTGTTGCATGATGTGTTGTTAACTCTAAACACTAGTAATTGCATACATAGAAATGCAAACATGGCGGATATTGCAATGAGCGATTAAGCATTGTATATTCCTTGAGCGGGCCAACACGATGACACATGTTCAAGATGAACAATCAAAAGGGACAAAATAACTCTCTGGACATCTTGGTTTAATGCGTAATAATGGGAGATCTCCTTGAGTGTTTCGCCCATTAATGACAATGTTGACGGTTCCTGCATGGTCAGTTGTTAGCATGAAAGGTTTATAATTTCATAGTAAAAAAGTATGGAGGTCGCGGGCACAAGAAAAAACAGCTTCAAAATAGGGTTACAAGGTACAACCATTGAAGGTGAGGGCGTGAGGGTCAAATTGTATGTCTCAAAACTTTTTGAGTGCAATATGCGTAACAACGAAGAGGGTATGGTAGGACAGTCCAGAAGGCAATTTGTATATGACCAGTAAGAGCATAACTAATGTATATCAGGAAGGAAAGGAATTTAGTGGGGATGGAAGGCAGTGAGAGATACTTTGAAACATTTGTGAGACGTGGTAGAGTGAAGATTGCGAGTTCGAATTGTCTGTGCTGGAATTGTAGATCATGGAATTTTTGAGTGCAAGATGTAGATGACGCGACAAGAAGAAGCAGATTTTGAAACCTCCAACCCAACAACTGTGCCCATAAAATTGGCCGAGTATGGAAAGCAACAACAGTCGTTCGGATTCGCCATGTGATTATATAGATAGAGATAAAGATATTTTAACCCACCAACGCTAGAACCCGCGATCATAGAAAGGAAACTAAGCATATAACCATAAAGCAATAATACAAGGAAAGAAGAAAAGGGAAAAAGGACCAAGGAGTCCATGGTGGAATTGTAAATCATGAAAATTTTGAGTGCAATATGTATATCACGGAACAAGAAGCAACATAATTCAAATGCGCCAACCCGAAATAGTGACTAAGAATTGAAGAATTCGTGAACCCATGAACATGAGGATCCAAAATAGGGTCACAAGGTCTCTCCATAAGACACGAGGTCCCGACAGTCAAATTGTATCATTCGAAACATTTGAATGCATAATTTGTAACATAGAAGAGGGGACGATGTTAGAACCCGATAGTCAATTTCTATATTACAGAGGGATGGATGCGAACTGTTTCGTACTAGTGTGTGCAGTTGTCACTAGTAAGACTCACTAGTAAGAGCATAACCAATGCATATTAGGAAGGACAAGAAGTTAGTGGGGATGGAAGACAACGACAGATACTCTGAAACATTTGTGAACCATGGTAGAGTCAATCTTGCGAGTTCGAGGAGTCCGCGGTAGAATTGTAGATCACAAAATTTTGAGTGCAAGATGTACATCACGTAACAAAAAGCAGAGTTCAAAACCGCCAACTCGGTAACCACGGCCTTAAAATTTGGCTAAGTATGGAAAGCAACAATAGTTGGTCGGATTCATCATTTGATTATATAGATGGAGATAAATATATGTCAGGCCACCAACATTGTAACCCGTGATCATAGAAAGGTGACTAAGTATATAACCAGAGAGCCATAATACATGGGAAGAAGAAAAGGTAAAAAGGACCAAGGAGTCCACGGTGGAATTGTAGATAACGAAAATTTTGAGTACAAGATGTGAACCCGATAGTCAATTTGTATATTACGGAGGGTCATAAGCCAACTGTTTCGTACAATTGTGTTCATTTTTCACTAGTAAGAGCACAACCAATCTATATTAGGAACGAGAGGAAGTTAGTGAGGATGGAAGGTAGTGACAGATACTTTGAAATATTTGAATGCATAATCTGTAACACGAAATAGTATCCAAGAGTTGGACATTTCGTGAACCCAACAACATGAGGATCCAAAACAAGCTGACAAGGTCTCTGCAGAAAACATGAGGCATTGACGTTCAAATTGTATTGATCCGAACATTTGAATGCATAATCTGTAACACAGAAGAGCGGACGATGTCAGAATCTGGTAGTCAATTTGTATATTGCGGAGGGTGTGATGCCACCTGTTTCGCACCTCTGTGTCCAGTTTTCACTACTAAGAGATAATTTAGTATTGAAAATAATTTTTTAGATATTGTTAGATACTTGATAGGAATTACCATCTGTAAACAATGGAAATCTCCACCCCACCAGCCCTAGACTTCATGTGTCAATTTGTATATCGCGGAGCTGGGAGCGATGTTTGGAGAACATGGAACAATAGAAGTGCAATGTTGAATCAGGAAGTCCACAATTTCGCTTGTTAATTTGTATATCGTGAAATTATGAGTGTTATTTGTAGGGCACAGAACAATGGAGGCCCAATTTTGAGCCCGCCCGCCCGAGAACCCACAATCCAAAATGTGGCTAGGTATGGAATGTGCAGTCCTTACATGCTCTATAAAATATCATGTCCATACTTTATAGTCCCATAATACACGGGAAGAAAAAAAGGGAAAAGGGACGAAGGAGTCCATAGTGGAATTGTAGATCACGAAAATTTTGAGTGGAAGATGTATATCATGGAACAAAAAGCAGCAGAGTTCAATTGCGCCAAATCGATAACTGCAGGCATAAAATTCACTAACTATGAAAAGAAACAGCGGGCGACCGAATTTTCCATGTGAGGATATAGATGGAGATGAAGATATGTCAACCTGCCAACGTTGGAACCCGTGATCATATAAACGTGACTAAGTATATAACTAGAAAGCGATAATACACGGGAAGAAGACAAGGGAAAAATGACTAAGTATCTCACAGAATAACATCTAGTGTTTGATTATTAATGCAAATTCTTTCGAACCCCTACTGAGTTCTCAATAGTTAAGGCATAAATTGCAGATCACAGAAGTATCTTTCATGCCACTATGTCCAGTTGTCACTAGTAAGAGCATTGTTGATGTATATTAGGAAGGACGCGAAGTTGTTGGGGATGGAAGGCAGTAATAGATACTTTGAATGAAGTTAATGTATATGAGGAACCTGTGGTGGAATTGTAGATCACGGATGTTTTGAGTGAAATATGTATATAACAGAATGATAAACAGTCGGGTTCGTAAGCACCAACCCCGCAGCGACGACCATAAAATTGGCTAAGTATGGAAAGGAACAGTGGTCGGTCGGATCCGTCGTGTGAGGATATAGATGGATATGAAGACATGTCATGCCGCCAACTCTGGAACCAAATACCATAGAAAGGAGACTAGGTATATATCCAAAAAGTGATAATGAGCGGGAAGAAGAAAATGCCAGTTCGTATGTGCCAACCCGACAACTGTGGCCATAAAATTGCCTAGGTATGGAAAGGAACAAAGGTCAGTCGGATTTGTCATGTAAAGATACAAATGGATATGAATATATGTTAGCCCATGAACCCTGCAACCACCCATCATAGAAAGACAACTAAGTATAAAACCAGAAAGCCGTAATGGACGGGAAAAGGAAAAGGGGAAAATGGATAAGTATCTGACAGTCGAAAAACCTTTTTTTTTTCCGTTTATTAATGGAAATGTTTTCAAACCCCTGTTGGGTTTTCACTAGTAAAGCATAAACTGTAGATCACTGAAGTTCTTTGGCTGCAAGATGTATATGACGGAACAGGGGACATAGATGCTAGGTACCATGAACCTAGGGCCTGGTGGCCATATAACTAGCTAAGTATTAGCTAAGAGAAAGGTTTGATATCTATTTCAATAGTATTCATACTAATATGTATTAATGGAGAAAGATTTCATATTTATCTGAATAGTATTCATACTAATATATATTAATGTATTGTTTATGTTTCAAATGCAAATGATCTCCCAATTTGCAGGATGCTCTTTGGTTCACAAATTTCATTGAAACCATGAAACTTTTGACTGTAAGATGTATATAGCGCAACAAGAAACATGAATTTGCATCGTGGTTTCAATGAAATAAACTCCTTATCATCTATTCAATTTGTATTCCTTGCAATGACATGAGAAAATGCCGACTCTCCATAAACATCAATATCTAAATTATATTAAATGTAATCAAAATTTGGTGCGATTTAAGTAATTAAGACAACTTCAGTCGTTCCTTTATTAATACAAAGCTTTTCGAATGCTTGTTGAGTTATCAGTAGTTAAAGCATAAATTGCAGATCACAAAATCTCTTTGGCTGCAAGATGTATATGACGGAATGAGAAACATAGTTGTTTAATACCGCAAACCCAAACATAATCGCCTAAGCTTTGTCGAAGAGGAATATTTTTGTATTTATTCCAATAGTATTGATATTAGTATATATGCACGGATATTATCAAATATAAGAAGTTGCAATATATCCAACATATTGAACAGGAACATTGCATCAACATTTGAGCCGCCTTGTTGTAACTCATTAATTCATTCTATTTACGAGACCAGAAGAATCGAAGCAGGACGGGTCCTCCAATTTCTTTCTTTAAATACAGGGTCGGTGCTACATAAGTATGGCTTATGAAAAACTATTCTTAAATGTAAAATGTAAGCAACAAATAGAGCAGGCTTTATTTAAATTGAAGTAGTGGGCAGGAGAAAGAAAATCTTGTCATTCATGTTTAACAACACAGGGAAAGAAGGTACACAATAAAATTAAAACAAATACTAGAGATTGGAAAATACTATTAAAAAATAAACCGGAATTATTCTATATTCAAATAAGATGGGTTACAACATATAGCTGAGGCTATTTTCCACAATGATTGTGATTTGGCCTCCCATCAACCAATAAAAAATATGTACATTGATGAAGCTTCTTGACAGTTTTCTTGACGTTCAAACCCTTTATTCGTAAAAAAATGAGTTGAATATCAATTTTGGGTTTTGTACTTAATCAGTGCTGCCAACTACATCTATCCCAGTTTTTTGAATAGCCTGTCTCTTCCAGATATGGCCTGCTTGCAATGGTTGGTTATTCAACATTCCATTCTTTGTCAAGTATTAATTTCCCTCTGTCGTCGAAAAATTTGGGTTTAAGATGCTTTCCTTGCAATGTTCCTGACCCTTGACATCTGAGACAACTTAGAAATGTGATCCAGGCCGATTTCAAAGTGGAGGGAGTCGTTTTATGTCACAATATCTATGGCAGGGGAAAAAAATTCAAGTATGTTGTGACTGGTATTCTCCCTGTATTCGATCATCTGTTTGGTTGAAAATCCTGCTTGGAGATTTGTATGTTGAACTTCTTTTCTTTATTATAGTAAATTGGAAGAAATGTCCAACTGAGCTACAAAATGCAAATCTGTTGAGGTACATAACTTCTTCGGGCAACGCAGGTCTGGAAAATGTATCAAATGTTGCAGAACACATCAACATAGGTATGGAAATTGTATCAAATGTTGCAGATCACATCAAAATATATATTTCCTCATAGTGGTGGTAGGTATGGCGGCCCACATAAAGGTATGGAATGTTCAGAGGTAATGCCAAATATGTGGAGTTTGTAACTTCATCCAGAGGAAACTGAACAAAGTTTGACAAAGAACATCGCTTTTTTTCAAGTCGATTACCAGACCCACATGTAGCTCATCAAACTTTGAAATAGAAACTTTTGTAGTGATCATATGTCATTCTTATCCACCCATACAGTTTCTGCTACCTGCCTTTGGTTACCTTCGCAAACCGAGTAATATTTCGCGTCATTTACGAACATGACAGGACATTTTGCAAGCCGTTGTAAATGCGTCGCCCCTGAGGAAGACAAATTCTTGTGGGATCTGTGGAATTCGATACACTTGCAAAATCTATGTTGTTGGAAGAAGTTATATACTTCAACGAAGAATTATTTTGTACGTGACCTAAAAGTCCATTACAACTCCGAGCAAAAAAAAAAATAAGTTCAACAAAAAAATCTCTAGGCAGCCTTTTCAACCAACCAAAGCATCGAACACAGGGAAAACACCAACCAGAACATACTTGTTTCTTTTTTTTTCCTCCTCTCTTATTTTCTCTTTTAGAATAGAGTTTTTTTTTTACTCAAAGATCATGTCACATAAAATCAGTCTCTCTTCTTTCATTTGGGCCTCAATCGCATCTCTAAGTTGTCTTACATGTCCATGAACAAGAACATTAGAATGAAGGAACCCTAAAGAAAAACTCTTTGATGATAGAGAGAAATGGCAATAAGTATTTAAAAGAAATGCTAGATGATATTCCATAGATTTTGTGTTAATTTGTTTTAATAACAAATGTTCTCGATATTTTTGCTTATTAATGCCAATCTTTTCGAATATGTACATTGAATAGT
The DNA here is from genome assembly GCA_032191745.1 of Picea mariana. NCBI lineage: Eukaryota > Viridiplantae > Streptophyta > Pinopsida > Pinales > Pinaceae > Picea > Picea mariana. The sequence continues at coordinate 93,567 of JASDQU010240504.1, read as the reverse complement.
GACTAATTGCATGTATTAAAATTCTCATATCCGAGCAGATTCTCAAATCTGACATCTAAGATATGCACAATATTAAAGAGGGAAATGACGTCAAGGCCTCTGTGGGTGACACGCTCGGGCACTATGCTGAAGCTTTTAAGAAAACTATAAGAGCGCGAAATTTTTATTTTTATTTTTATTGCAAAATTCAAAATGCAGGCAAAAGAAATTACCAGATCCCATAATATTCGCTTGTATATTGATTTTAATGGGAGATGTCCTCGAGATTTCCAGTTATTAAATCTCATCTTTGCGAACCTGTCTGGTCGGTTCTGACTTTTGAAAGCATAATTAATGTATATTGGGAAGGGCAGAAGGGAGCGACAAATGGTTTTAAATTTTCTGAACCCGGAAAATCATCAACCCGCTAAACTTTCAAAAATCGACTAAGTATGGAAAGCTAGGTAGAATAGACAAACTCACTGCAGGCAGAGGCACGGTTGCGAGTTCGAGGAGTACCGAGTCGAATTCTAGAGAACGAAAGTTCTGGGTAAAATACATATACACCGAACACGACCTGTCATAGTTCAATAGAACCTATCCACGAAGTTGCGTCCATAAAACTGGATAAGTATGCAATCGAACGACGGTCGGTCGAAATGACCACAGAAAGGTGAGAAACTATAAAGCCAAAAACATAGTTTACAAGAGGAAAATAAAAGGGAGAGAACAACTATATCGCTCACACAACAAAACCTACTCTCATAACTATGAAACCATAGTAACAAAAAATCCATGGAAAAATCATCGCCTGCTATGAAATATAGTTTGAGGCCAACAAGCTCTGGTTCAACGCGTAAGAGAGGCAATTTACATCGACTGCAATTTTTTAGTATGTTACTTTATCTTAATAGTATTCTATGCAGAATCCACTGCAAAAAAATGTAACAAGAGATCCAATTGTGGATGCAACATCCCAACATTGCAAACCCTAGGAAAACAAGAACAAGAAGAAAATAACAACCCATCTAAGAAGCACCAAAAGGCCCAACTGCATGCACAGGACTGGAATCCTGCAAAGTCAAATCAAACAACAATAAACATAATACAATGAAGAAAGAAGAAATAAAAAACCACCCCACAAGGAATGACGCAATTCCAATCACAATTGTAGAAATCCAAACGTGAAAACTGCAACAACATGAATAGGCAAGCAAGAAAAACAACAACATGCAAATAAGAAATCAGTGGAGATGCAAAAAACAAGCATGAACCAGTGAACCAACAATGCCGCTGAAACATATAAATTAAAAAAACAGAAGAAAATGTATTGTAACAAGCCTGTTAAGTATGCATTCAATGCTACCAACCATGTTAGGTAAACATTTAAGTCTGTTAGAAATGCTCTGTAAACATTTAAGAAAGACATGCGATGTGGCAGGTCTTTGACGTATCCCAAAAAATTATTATATTTTTTGTAACAATAGTTCAAACACCAGAAAATATATTGGAAGCCCAAACTTTGGATATTCCAGCATATCAAACATTTCCATAAATTTACCTAGGATAAAATGCTAAACCAAACATTCGAATTAATGCTAGCATTAATCCACCTTCGACGAATGCATAACAAAAGATATGATTCAAAAAGACAATATACGATCAAATACTTTAGATATGCCAACATATATAACATTGGGAATAGCGAAGCCGGAAATAAGACCTCCAATCCCTTGTCTAATCAGATCATGACAAATATGGTACTTTTTTTTATATAAATCCGATGTTTTCAGTTCCCTGGTTCCAACAATAGATAATATGGAAATATTTGTGATCAAAGGATAAACTAATATGAAGTCAATGATTTATTGATCGCTATAGTCCTTCTATGCCTACGACAGGGACTAATAAGAACTCATACGATCTAGGTGGTCCGAAATGTACTGTCTACGGACTATGTTATGCACACAATTTATGTATAGTGATATTAACCAATCCTACATTAATGGCTAACATGCGTACAATGATGAAACCCAAATTTCTTGCCATTATTATGGTTGATGGGCGTACTTATATTGGAATTGGTTAGGCCAGTGGGTGTACCTTTATTGGAATTGGGGTTCTATAATATTGATGATTTAATTAAAAAATAATATGTGAATGGTTCAGATTTAATAATTTGGGAATATTCTTTGTCATCCAAAAAAGAGGAATGCAATTAAACTAAAATCATAATGTTGAGTTGCAAATTCATTTTATCATTCTTTCTTGGATTATTTAATAATTGTGATATATCCAAGTGTCTTTTGTTTCCTTAAAAAATAATAGTCATATATCCATCAGTAAAATAATAATATCCAGATATCGACACATTTGGATGGTGGATGGCCTTTGGATTTTCAATAGTTTCATCATAAAAAATAATGGCCAAATATCCATCCGTAAAATAATAATCACTGTATGCTAGCTTCCTCTCCACGTTTGGATGGTGGATGGCCTTTGTATTTTCAACATTTTCTCATAAAAAATAAAATCATTAGGAAAACAATTGCTTCTCATGGTTATTGGTGATTTCGATAGGTGCTTCCTATCGGCGTTCACCATCCACTACTCATGTGTATGTGCTAGTATAAAAACAACATGTCGTCTGATAAACCAAAAAAAGGTGGTACTCAAAATCGTTGACTAAATGTCGTCAAAATCGTCCGGCTTATCGTCAATTTTCAGGAGAGTTTTTTCATCGTCCCTATCTCTTCTTCATATATTACACTTCATGCATTGTCAAGTTCTTTAAACGTCCCTGTACCTTCTTCATTGATTACAGATCATGCCTAGTCGAGTTCTTTATGTCCCCGCATTACAGTTCTAGCCTTGTCGAGCTCTTTAATTGTCCATGTCTCTTCTTAATTGATTGCAGTTCATGCCTTGTCCGGTTCTTGAAACGTCCATGTATTATAGTTCATGCCTTGTTTGGTTATTGAAACGCTCCCTGTATTATAGTTCATGCATTGACGAAGTTATTTAAATGTCCTTGTATTACATCTCAAGCCTTGTCAAGCTTTTTAAATGTCTGAATTTCTGTTCAATGTTCCTCCTAATAAATTAGTGTCTTTATTTTTTATTAAACCTACCAAAATTATTCTCCTTATTGCCATATTCGTATAATTAGAGAGGAGTTTAAAATTTTATGTAAATTAACATTAAAATGCCAAAAATGTATTGCTGAGAAAAATGAAAATCAATGA
>JASDQU010240504.1:70590-85989 GCA_032191745.1 Picea mariana | reverse complement strand
TGTTTTTTTATCAGTGGCTTGCAACTTAGCCTTTTGACTGGTAAGCCGTGCAACTTGGTCCTCCAAAGAATGAATTCTGGACTGTAGCATCGGCACATCAAGATAATATCTTTCCAACCATGAGCCGCATTGATCACAGGGTGGCACTGTAGGTTGAGGCAGAGCAGGAGAGCATTTGGATGAATGACCAGGGGATTTGCAAGGTAGCTTAATGCCAGGGTAATTAGGGTCATTTTGCAAGCAAGGTGGTAGGTTTGACACGAAGTCATATGAGGGTTCGGCACACAAACCTTCCGAATATGGGTATTCATCAGCCAAAAAATGCTCCACTTCTGAGTAGGAGTCTTCACTTAGCATGATAGGGTCAGGATTGACAGGAGGCTTTGGCTTATTTCTTGCCATCTGAGAAATAAGCCGGGCATTCTCTTTTCCTTTGGCGTTTGCAGTGGGTTTGGCTTTGGGCTTCTTGCTCAAAGGCTTAGCAGTCTCAACATTCTTAGTCATGGTGTGGGATAGGTCAATAGGTGATTCGGGCAAGGGTTTAGGTAACAGGACGCTGTAGGGTACCGGGGGTGTAGCCTTGTCCTCGGTCACCACAGGTTTGTCAACCTGTGGAGGGTTCGAATCCTCAAAATCATTTCGAGCAAGGAAATTGCTCCAACAATATCCGTGTAACCCCAAATGACATACAACAATAATCTTAACCAGCCCATAATGAAAAAGGCTGCTATCAGCCTGGTTCCTTTTGTATTTCTTTGACATCTTAAATAGGCTTCTATGCAAGTAATATGGCATATTGAGCTCATAACCCATGAAAACCATAAGAAAACGAAGGTGGTGTAATAAAACAAACTCATACTGACCTTCACAGGTGATAAACTGTTTGATAATCATCAATAAGTCATGCCATCGCTGTTTGAGCATGGTGACCGACAGACCTTTATCACAGGAGCTAACCTTACGCGACTGGAAGAGCAGTGTCCAAGGGACCTCTTCTACCTTGCAATTCTTGGACCATCGTTGTCCAGTGGCAGGCAAACCTGTGGCCAAACTGAGAAACTGTTCATCAATTTGCAATTGAACATCGCCGAGCTTGGCTTGACAGCCATCAAAGGTCATGGCGAATTTCCTAGCTACGCAGAGGTTAAAACCCTCGAATTTTTGTATGAACGGGAGCCACCCATTTTCCTCGAGGTCACTACGGGCACTGTCGAACATCATTCAGCTCAGACGAAAGGGGCCATGGTGCAAGCACATGGTAAGGGTTTGGGTTGAATTTACCAACGCGCAGGAGCAGAGTTATTTGGGCTAACAACTACGAACGATCAAAGGGGAAGCATTAATGTGCACATGTGAGGGTGGTGGAGTTATCCACCGCCATGCATAATAGTAATGACAAAGTACAACCGCCAATTAATCCTCTGTTCAATCAATCATAACACAGTTCAAAAACCATACTATTCGGCCAACCAAAAAATCAAACGATGAGTGATATTCCAACGCGCCATTGCTATAGTTTTTCCAACCAATGTCATTCAACGTGAAATCAAACCCGAATGTTAACCATGCACTTATTGCATAAATGTGTAATCAAAACTTTAAAACATTGTGACAATCGATTTCATAAAATTGACAAGCCAAGAGCTATAAAAATTTATCATAAGGATCACATTATATATAAGAACAAAAATAATTCATGACCTTTATGTAATTCATAGAATCAAGTATAAACCCACATGCTCAATGCCTCATAAGTTTAATAAAATCAAGTTGCGCAATCAAAGTAAGAATAGGTAAATAGGCATAATTCGAAAATCCTTTTAGCCACATAATCATAATCCAAAGGTAAGTGCCATTCAAAATAAAAAAGATCATGATAGTTCAAATAACGATGGAGGAGTTTTCACGCTTACAGTCGTGAAAACTAAATGGAGACCAATTGGCAAGTGTCGCAAGAAATGAAAATATCGTCTATTTGAAAAATGCGACGACAATTTGAAGTTCAGAAGACATAGGTGTAGGCAGCTTATAGGGCAATAGAAAAAAATGAATTAGCTGCCAACAACTGGTTATTCAACATTCCATTCTTTGTCAAGTATTAATTTCCCTCTACCGTAAAAAACTTGGGGTTTAAGGTGCTTTCCTTACAATGTTCCTGACCCTTGACATCTGAGACAACTTAGAAATGCGATTCAGGCCGATTTCAAAGTGGATGGAGTCATTTTATGTCACAATAGATATGGTAGGGGAAAAAAAATTCAAGTATGTTGTGACTGGTATTCTCCCTGTATTCGATCATCTGTTTGGTTGAAAAGCCTGCCTGAATATTTGTATGTTGAACTTCTTTGCTTTGTTATAGTAAATTGGAAGAAACATCCAACCCCATTGAAAAATGCAAATCTGTTGAGTTACATAACTTATTTGGGCATCACAGGTCTGGCAAGTGCATCAAATGTTGCAGAACACATCAACACATCTATGGAAAGTGTATAAAATGTTGCAGATCGCAGTAGAACATATCTTTCCTCATAGTGGTGGCAGGTATGATGGCCCACAAAAAGGTCTGGAATGTTTAGAGGTGACGCCAAATATGTGGATTCTGCAACTACATCTAGAGGAAATTGAAAAAACTTTGAAAAAGAACATGGCTTTTTGTCAAGTCGGTTACTGGACCCACATGTAGGTCATAAAAATTTGAAATAGAAAATTTTGTAGTGATAATATGTCATTTTATCGACCCATACAGTTTCTGTTACATGTCTCTGGTTACATTCACAAATGGAGTAATATTTCGCGTCATTTACAAACATGATGGGCCATTCTGCAAGCTAGTGTAAATGTGCCGCCCCCGAGGAACACAAATTCTTGTGGGATTTGCAGAATTCGATACACTTTCCAAATCTGTGTTGTTGGAAGAAGCTATATACTTTAACGAAGAACTCTTTTGCACGTGACCTGAAAATCCATTACAACTCCCAGCAAGAAAACAAATAAGTTCAACAAACAAATCTCCAGGCAACCTTTTCAACCAACCAAAGCATCGAACACAGGGAGAACACCAATTAAAACATACTTGTTCTTTTTTTTCCCTCCTCTCTAAGTTTCTCTTCTATAACATAATTTTATTGTTACTCAAAGCTCACATCACATAAAACCAGTCTCTCTTCTTTCATCTAGGCCTCAATCACATCTCTAAGTTGTCTTACATGTCCATGAACAGGAACATTAGAACGAAGGCACCCTAAAGCACAACTCTTTGATGATAGAGAGAAATGGAAATAAGTATTTAAAAGTAACGCTGGATGATCTTCCGTAGATTTTGTGTTAATTCATTTTAATGACATATGTTCTCGATATTTTTGCTTATTAATGCCAATATTTTCGAATATGTACGTTGAATAGTGACTAATAACCCGTATTAAAATTCCCATATCCGAGAAGATTCTCAAATCTGACATCTAAGATATGCACAATATTAAAGAGGGACATGACGTTAAGGCCTCTGTGGGTGACATGTTTGTGGACTATGATGAAGCTTTTAAGTAAAAAAAAAGAGCGCAAAAAAAATAAAATAAAATATTTTTGCAAATTCAAAATTGCAGGCAAAAGAAATTACCAGATCCCATAATATTCTCTTGTCTATTCATTTTAATGGGAGATGTCCTCGAGATTTCCATTTATTAAAGCCCATCTTTTTGAATCCGTATGGTCGGTTCTGACTTTTGAAAGCATAATTAATGTCTATTTGGAAGGGCGAAAGGTAGCGGGGATGGAAGGGAGCGACAAATGGTTTTAAATTTTCTGAACCTGGAAAATCGTCAACTTGCTAAACTTTGAAGAGTCAACTAAGTATGGAAAGCTAGGTAGAATAGACAAACTCATTGTAGGCAGAGGCACGGTTGCGAGTTCGAGGAGTGCCCAGTCGAATTCTAGATCATGAAAGTTCTGGGTAAAATATGTATACACCGAACATGACCTATCATAGTTTGATAGAACCTATCCATGAAGCCACATCCATAAAACTGAATAAGTATGCAACCGAATGACGGTCGGTCGGAATGACCAAAGAAAGGCGAGAAACTATAGAGACAGAAACAGAGTTTACAAGAGGAAAATAAAAGGGAGAGAACAACTATATCGCTCACACAACAAAACCTACTCTCATAACTATGAAACCATAGTAACACATAATCCATGGAAAAAGCATCGCCAACTATGAAATATAGTTTGAGGCCGACAAACTTTGGTTCAATGCGTAAGAGATACAATTTACATCGACTGCAATTTTTTAGCATGTTATTTTATCCTAATAGTATTCTATGCAGACTCCACTACAAAAAATGTAACAAGAGATCCAATTGGGGATGCAACATCCCAACATTGCAAACCCTAGGAAAAATAGAACAAGCACCAAATAAAAACCCAGTTAAGAAGCACCAAAAGGCCCAACTGCAGGCACAGGACCGGAACCTTGCAAAGTCGAATCAAACAACAATAAACAACATAGAGAGAAGAAATAAGAAAGGAACAACCACTCCATCAAGAATGACGTAGTTTCAATCACGATTGCAGAAACCCAAATGTGCAAACTGCAACAACAAGAACAGGCAAGCAATAACAACAACAACATGCAAATAAGAAATTAGTAGAGATGCAAAAAGAAAGCATGAACCAGTGAACCAACAATGCCGTTGAAGCATATAAATTTAAAAAACAGAAAATAATGTATTGTAACAAGCATGTTAATTAAGGATTCAACGCTACCAATCCCGTTAGGTGAACATTTAAGTCTGTCAGAAATGCTCTGTAAACATTTAAGAAAAAAATGCAATGTGGTAGGTCTCTGACATATCCCCAAAATAATATTATATTTTTTGTGACAATAGTTCGAACACCAGAGAATGTATTGGAAGGCCAACTTTGGATATGCCAGCATATCAAACATTTCCATAAATTTACCTACCATAAAATGCTAAACCAAACATTCAGATTAATGCTAACATTAATCCACCTTCGACGAATGCATAACAAAATATATGATTCAAAAATACCATATACAATCAAATACTTTGGATATGCCAACATATATAACATTGGGAATAGTGAAGCCAGTAATAAGACCTCCAATCCCTTGTCCAATCAAATCATGACAAATATGGTACTTTTTTTTATATATAGTTTGAACACTAGAGAATGTATTGGAAGGCCAAACTTTGGATATGCCAGCATATCAAACATTGCCATAAATTTACCTAGCATAAAATGCTAAACCAAACATTCAGATTAATGCTAGCATTAATCCACCTTCGACGAATGCATAACAAAATATATGATTCAAAAAGACCATATACGATCAAATAATTTGGATATGCCAACATATATAACATTGGGAATAGCGAAGTCGACAATAAGACCTCAAATCCCTTGTCCAATCAGATCATGACAAATATGGTACTTTTTTTTATATAAAAATCGATGGTTTCAGTTCCCTGGTTCCAAGAATAGATAATATGGAAATATTTGTGGTCAAAGGACAAACTAATATGAATTCAATGATTTACCGATCTCTATAGTCCCTCTATGCCTACGACAGGGACTAATAACAAATAACTTAGAAAGGAATTTATAGAATTCCAACTTCCACAACCTATGGAAAAAAGTCCCAACATTTTCTACAAGAACTTATTCCATAAGCAATACCACTTTTGTTCAATACAAATGTTGACTATTGTTATGCAATAGACTAAATATTTCAATCCCTGAACTTCGAGAACCCTTATTAGTCCATGTTGTAGGCGTAGAGGGACTATATCGATCGATAATTCGTTGACTTTATATTAGTTTTTCCTTTGACTAAAAATATTTGCATAATATCTATTGTTGGAACTAGCGAAATAAAAACATTGATTTGTATATAATAAAAGATAGCATATACGTCATGATCTGATTGGATAATAGATTGGAGGTATTATTGCCAGCTTTGCTATTCCCATTTTTTTATATGTTAGCATATCCAAAGTTTTTGAGCATATATAATATTTCTGAATTTTTACTATTTTTTTGAAATGTTTGGATGTCCAAAGTCATATCCAAAGTTTTTGATCATATACAGTCTTTCTGAATTTTTACTATTTTTTGAAATGTTTGGATATCCAAAGTTTTGAGCATAGAGAGTCAATTTTTTATTAGTTGACTTCATATTAGTTTGTCCTTTGAATATTTTTTTTTTTTTGCATGGCCTCTATTGTTTGAACTATTGTTACTATTTTTTTTTATTGTTATAAAATAATATAGTAATTTTTTTTGCATATGTCATAGACCTGCTACACTGCATTCTTTCTTAAATGTTTACACAACGGTCATGACATTCTTAAATGTTTACCTAACGAGCCTCACAACCTTAAATGTTTACTTAACATGCATGTTACAATACATTTTCCTCCGATTTTTTTTATGCAATGTTCTCTGCAGTGAATATGGGCAATATTGTTCTTCAATGACATTACTGGTTCATTGGTTGATGCTTGCTCCTTGCTTGTTCACCGATTTCTTGTTTGCATATTGTTGTTGTTCTTGTTTGCCTATTGGTATTGTTGGAGTTTTCACGCTTGGGATTCTGCAACTGCGATTGGAATTGACCTTCTATCGTTCCCCATTGACGGGTGGGTTTTGGTTCCGTGTTTATCCTCCTGTTCGTTGTTTGTTGTCTGCTATTTGCAATTTCCAGGTGAGAAATTTCAATACTGGAGATTCCTGTGTCAAAATCCTCTTGTAGAACATGTTTGTATGTGAGGAGAAAATATGATTTCCTTTTCCTATACATCACTGTGGCTTTGATGGAGGTGGGTTTTGTTTCGAACATTGGTGATCAGGAATGAGACGAAGAAAACATTGCATTCATGCTTCTCTGGTCTTAGTAATCACATACAAAGATGGGCTGGAAGAGGATTTTGATCGCTCCCAGTATTGAAAAATACCAACCGTCGAAACTGCAACTTTATTAATTGTTTACATAGTGGGAGGCCTTTGGACGGTCCTCACATCCTTAAATGTTTACCTGACATGCCTCACAGCCTGAAATGTTTTCTTAACAACTGTTTTACAATACATTTTGCTCTGAATTTTTTGATACAATATTGTGTGCAGTGAATTTGGCCAATATTGTTCTTCATCGACATTCCTGGTTGGTTGGTTGGTGCTTGCTCCTTGGTTCACTGGATACTGCTTATTGTTGTTTGATTCAACTTTGCAGAGTTGAGGTGCTGCAGCTGCAGTTGGGCCTTTTGGTGTTTGTTCATTGGTTTGTTGTTTATTTCTTGCTATTGTTTTCTTATGCAAGGTTGTATGTAGTGAATATGAGCAATATTGTTCTTTGGTGGCATTACTGGTTCACTGGTTGATGCTTGCTCGTTTCTTGTTGAATGGTTTCTTGTTTGCCTATTGTTGTTGCTTTTGTTGCAGTTTGAACGCTTGGAATTCTACAACTRTGATTGGAACTGAGCTTATGTTGTTCCCCATTGACGGGTGGGTTTTGTTGTTAGGTTTACGTTCGTATTCGTTCTTTGTTGTTTGCTATTTCTAGTTTGCAAGTGAAAAATTTAAATGTTGGAGATGCCTGTGTCGAAATCCTCTTCCAGAACATCTTTGTATGCGAGGAGAAAATACGATTTCATTTTCCTATACATCACTGTGGCTGCAATGGAGGTGGGTTCTGTGTTGAACATTGGCGATTGGGAATGAGATGAATACAACATTACAATCCTACTTCTCTGGTCATAGTAATCACATACAAATATGGGCTGCAAGAGGATTTTGATTGCTCCTGGTATTGAAAAATACCAACCATCGAAACTGTAACTTTATTAATTGTTTACACAGTGGGAGGCCTTTGGATGGTCCTCAAATCCTTAAATGTTTGCCTGACAGGCCTCACAGCCTGAAATTTTTGCTTAACAACTGATTTACAATACATTTTCCTCCGAAATTTTTGATACAATCTTATGTGCAGTGAATTTGGCCAATATTGTTCTTCACCGACATTCCTGTTTTTTTGGTTGGTGCTTGCTCCTTGGTTCGTTGGATGCTTCTTATTGTTGTTTGATTCAACTTTGTAGAGTTGAGGTCCTGCAGCTGCAGTTGGGCCTTTTGGTGCTTGTTCACTGGTTTGTTGTTTGCTGCTTTCTCTTGTTTTCTTCTGCAATGTTGTTTGCATTGAATATGGGCAATATTTTTCTTTGGTGGCGTTACTAGTTCACTGGTTGATGCTTGCTCGTTTCTTGTTTGCCTGTTGTTGTTGTTGTTGTTGTTGCAATTTTCATGCTTGGGATTCTGCAACTATGATTGGAAATGTTCTTCTGTCGTTCCCCATTGACGGGTGGGTTTCGTTGCCAGGTTTATGTTTGTATTCGTTCTTTGTTGTTTTCTATTTCCATCTTGCAAGTGAAAAATTTAAATGTTGGAGATGACTGAGTCAAAATCCTCTTCTAGAACATGCTCGTATGCGAAGAGAAAATTTGATTTCCTTTTTTATATGTCACTGGGTGTTATGGAGATGTTCCAAATGCAGATGTAGAATGCCAACTGTGCAAACTGCAACTTCCTTAAATTTTTACACAGTGGGATGCCTTTGCATGATCCTCACAGTATTACATGTTTACCTACCAGGCCTCACAGCCTAAAATGTTTTCTTAACATGCGTTTTACAATATACTCCTCACAACATTATTGGTTGACTAGTTGATGCTTGTTCGTTGGTTTGCTGGATGCTGCTTATTGTTGTTTGATTCAACTTTGCAGGGTTGAGGTCCTACAACTGAAGTCGTACTTGTTCACTGGTTTCTTCAAAAACACATATCCACTTGAAAAACGCGAATTGGAACATGGGTTTATAGTTGGGCCACCAAAAACTACTATTAAGATAAAATAATATGAAAATTTTTGCAGTAGATATAACCAACATCTCTTTTGACTTGAACCATAGTTTGTCGAGCTCCAACTATATTTCATAGCTGAGAATGTTTTTACCATAGTTAATGTGTTTCTATGGCTTCATAGTTATGAGACTAAGTGTTGTTGTGTGAGGAATAAAGTTCTTGTCTCCCTTTCTTTTTCCTCTTCTAAACTTGCCCATTTTCCCTTTTTGTTCTTCCCCTCTATTATGCGTTTTTGGTTCTATACTTAGGCACATTTCTGTGCTCACGGGTTCCCAGGGTGGTGAATTGACAAATCCTCATCTCCATCTATATCTTCACATAACGAGTCCGACTGACCGTCATTCGTTTGCATACTTAGCCAATTTTATGAATGCGGGTTCCCAGATAGGCTCTATCGAACTCTGGTGCCCTGTGTTTGGGGTATACATCTTGCGCCCAAAAATTTGATGATCTACAATTNAGCTGAGAATGTTTTTACCATAGTTAATGTGTTTCTATGGCTTCATAGTTATGAGACTAAGTGTTGTTGTGTGAGGAATAAAGTTCTTGTCTCCCTTTCTTTTTCCTCTTCTAAACTTGCCCATTTTTCCTTTTTGTTCTTCCCCTCTATTATCCGTTTTTGGTTCTATACTTAGGCACATTTCTGTGCTCACGGGTTCCTGGGGTGGTGAATTGACAAATCCTCATCTCTATCTATATCTTCACATAACGAGTCCGATTGACCGTCATTCGTTTGCATACTTAGCCAATTTTATGAATGCGGGTTCCCAGATAGGCTCTATCGAACTCTGGTGCCCTGTGTTTGGGGTATACATCTTGCACCCAAAAATTTGATGATCTACCCGGTCTCCTCAAACTCTCAATCCTGACTCTACCTATGATAACTTCGTTTGTCTGACTTGGATTTTCATACTTAGTCGAGTCTTCAAAGTTTCACGGGTTCACGCACTCCCGGGTTCAGAAAAGTTTAAAACCATTTTTTGGTCCCCTCCATCCCTGCCACCTTCCTCCCTTCCGAATGCACATTAATTATGCTTTTACTAGTGACAACCCACCAGATAGGTTCAAAAATATTGGCTTTAATAAGCGGAAATATCGATTACATATCCCATTAAAACGCATTAACATGCGAATATTATGGGATCTGATGATTTTTTTTTGCGTCCATCTTGAATTGAAAAAAAGTGTTGGTTATTTTAGATTTTTTTTTAAGGTGTTATCACACTAAGTTGCCTTGGGTCTTTTATACCTTAGATTTAAATTTTTAGCCTTTAGACTTCAAATTTGATTTATTTTTCTTTGTGTGATTTGCTTAGGTTAGCTTGAACAAATAAAGACTTGGGTTTGTCTCATTTTTGGCCCTCATATAGATTTTAAGCCTAGGTTCATTTTATGGCTTATGGTTTTGACTCACCTCATGACTTGACACCAAGAATAACCTATCCCATGACCTTCATGACTTGACATGTCACTCTTTTCACTAATACCTTTTATCCTTGACATGTTGTCCCTATGTCCGATTAAAGGTGGGTCAAATCATTCTTTTTGAAAAAGTGCGCTGCCAACTCACTAGGAGTTTTCATAGCGCACTCATTGTCCTTTATTCCTTGCCACGATTCATCATTATTTCGTTAGGTCATTATCTACCTTGTTTTCAACACCATGGTTCGTTAAAAGATGGATTCTAATATTTGTTTTAATGAGTTTGCTAACGGTTTCAAAGATTTGAATGTTCTCAAACTCGACGCTGCTGAAACCGCTAGTTCAGACCAATTGCAAGTAGAACTACAGGATCAACGACTAAGGATGATTTGGAAGGTGAGGTGGTTGTGGTGGTCTCCTAACTGGTTTCAAAGCGTCAAATTGTCAATTACTCCTCCAGGTATTCCGTGAGCTCCCTCCATTGCCTAGAAAATTCTTGGGATATCTATTGCCTGAGTTTTGGTAGCGACCGATACTGCAAATCACTCCCTCCTTCATCGCTCTACATCCATATTTTCCCTCTCATAGACTTGCAACCATTCTCACCTGGTTTTCAGTTATCAAAGATGCCAATTCATTCTGCTCCTAAGTGTTGAGTGCCCGTGCAAACACTTGTTCCTTGTGTGCACACTGCGCTACCGAAAAATGCCACTGAAACCTCGCTACATTTCCCATGTTTTCCCTACTATTTGGATTGGAGTGTTACTTGTTGGTATTCAAATATACTTGCAAAAGTTTTACTTTCACTATATCATCACTCTTCATCTTGATATCTATAGATAGTAAGGGGAGGGGAAATTGCACTTCCTACCTTTCAAAAGCCATCAAAACATTGTTTTGTCAAAACAGGGTGAGTTAGAGGAGAATCGTATGAGAGAGCAACCATTATTCACTGTCATTTTCTCATTCAAGTCTACCTATTTTTGCTCCCTTATCCATCACTATACCATAACCTTTGATCCCTTGTCTTTACTAATGGATACACCTTAGAAGAATAAATATCACAAGGGAGGAACTATGGTCAGAACTGAACCCTCAGACATGCACCTATTTGATACAGAGCCAATGGTTAGGGAAGTTTTTCAAAGGGTGGGATGCCTCTCTTTTTTCCAAAACATGCAGAGGGGACATCCTGAAGTGGCAAGGCAATTTTCCTTACATTTTTATGGCCTTAAGACTAAGGTAGGAGACCTAGATTTTGAGGTTTCTGAAGCCTCTATTGCAACAACCACATGGATTCCTAATACTGGGAAGAGATGGTTTAAGTCCATGACTTTAAATGCTGCCTTCTCCAAGGATTTTCTCAAACCAGATCATCAGACATAAAACTTGTCCAAGGGAGTGCCTAGAAGTCATCTAGTTGAATATTTTGACAAGATGTTCGAGATCATCCAGAGATAATTGACATGCGAGGGAAGGTTCAATATGTTATACCAGTACCATATAAGTATTTTGCTTCATTTTACTGGTAAATATGAAATGCATATCCCTTTCTATATTTTGAGGAGCATGGGGAAGATGTCTGATAGATTCCAAGCCAAGTCCAAGGCTATGGACACTAATGTTTTTCACTCTGGATTGATCATGATGTTGGTGATGTAAGAATTGAAGAAGAGGAACATTCCTTGGGAACAATTCATTGTTTCTGCTCACATTAAGTTGGACATAGCTTCAAATCCTTAGTCAAATATGAAAATTCCTTTGCCATCTACTAGTACTACTCCAACGAGAACAAGTAGGTAAAAAAAGAGCAAAGTCCCTACTCAAGACCAAGAGTTCATCAAAGAAATTGAAGAAACAAAGAGGGAAGCTTATCATTCTCCACAAAGAGACTTTTCACCTCCTCCTACACCATAATTGGAAGAGGTCCCTTCATCCACTAAAGCCACAACCAAAAAGGGAAGAAAATTGCATTTCTCTTCACCTTATCCATAAGTTAGCACAAAAGTCAGGAAGCCTTTTACTAGATCATCAACTCTCAAGGGGTTTGTTGAAGAGCAAGTCCTACCCAAGGTTTCAATTCTAAAGAAGAAGAAAGATAAGGGAAAAGGCATTTAGAAACCTATTGAAGTGATAGATAGAGCCCCTGTGCAGTAGAAAGATGAAGGTGAATCCATGGAGAATCCTGTTGAGGTTATCAACATCAACACTCAACCTAGCAATCACACCTTCAAAAGATTGATTAGACAACTCAGGGAGGCTAGGAAGGAGGTGGCTCATTTGAACGCAAAAGGTTTATTTGAAAGAATTAAGATGAAGGATCTTATGGATATGTATAGAAACACCCTTGATTTGGAAAGATTTGTAGCAATAAGAGACCTACCTCTCCATAAGAAACTTAAGAACATCTATAGGAAAAACATAGTCTTTCATTCTCAAAAAAGAAAACTCAAGGCCGAATTGCAACACTTCAAGGATAAATTGGCCCAGAGGAATTTGAATGTTCTGGTAGAAGCTTCCATTGAAAGAGAGGAAC
Source organism: Picea mariana (assembly GCA_032191745.1). Taxonomy (NCBI): domain Eukaryota; kingdom Viridiplantae; phylum Streptophyta; class Pinopsida; order Pinales; family Pinaceae; genus Picea; species Picea mariana. Next base: position 73,098 of record JASDQU010240504.1, on the reverse strand, counting down.
TGGTAGTGAAGAAGAGAAAACTTGTAGTCAAGAAGCCTATCAGTACAAAAGAAAAACATGCTTTTGTGTTAGAAGGAAGCTCTCCTTCAACAAGGAGGAGTGCTAGGTTGATGAAATAGTTGGGGGATATAAGCTCCATTTTTTATAATGGTCTCTTTTTGCAAGAATAAGTGATCAAGGATGTATAATTTTTTCCACCTACACAGGCATCTACAGGCTTCTAACCTATCAGTTCAAATTTATTTGCACTCTCCAAAGGATTAGTCTCATATTAGAGAAAGAACACAGACATTCTGTAACGCCATGGCACTGCGGAATCGTCTATATAGCATGTACTACCATTTTTCTACCTAAAGTGCTTGGAAAAATCCTAGCCAAAGTACACAAGAGTGCTATGAAATCTCCTAAGCTGAACTTAATGGTGGCACTACAAACTCCATAGGGTTGTGTCACAATGGCGCGACCAAATTCCTTTTTGATGATGGGCGCTACCAATTCTGCAGGATCGTTTCAGCGATGGCGCTACTAATTCCACAGAGGTTATTTGAAGTATGGTGCTACCGAATTGCACACAGTGATATACATGATCGACACTATGGAAACTGCGAGCATGTTTTGGATCTGTGCTATGAAATGTGAAAAGTATTTTGCAAGGGTGCTATAGAAACTCGCTACCTAGTGCGTTACTGAATGTCGCTACAAACTGACACCTGGAATCAAGGGGTTCAAATTTATCACTCTTTTGTGTGGTTGATGATGTGGAGAATAGCGAAGATCATAGGTAAAAGAATGATGACAACATACAACCCCTGCAGGACACTTGGCATGGAAAGGGATGTGCATCAAGGAAGATGATGTCGTTTAAATCTTGTTGGATTGGTTGCCAACATGTTTCCTTTTTTATAGCATTTTGTTAAATAGCTGTTAGCACAGGTGTTAGATTGAATAACTGATTTGGAGAATCCTATGGGAGGAAGGCCAGATCACACTTCTAGTTGTTTCCTTCCCTTTTTATTATAAATAGATATTCCGAATGATTTAGAGGGTTCGAATGGTTGAGCTGGGCTCCCTTATTGTAATATTTTGATTAAGCATACTAGTTCTCTGGTTATGTACTGGACTTGAGAATTTTTTATTAATATAAGTAAGTTTCTCTTATTCCATCTTGTTGCTTCTTATACTGAAGTTTTCATGATTGAATGATTCATATGAGATTGTTAAAGTTGTATTATGATGAATGTTTGATTATAGTATTGCTATGATGTTCTTCAGTGTTCTTTAAACTTTGAATTCAAGAAGATCGTGTGTTTGAGTTTTTCCTCCTTAGGCTGCTTGAAGACTTGATGTCAATAGAATACCTCTACATTTACCTCACCAAATTATTCCTGCTATTCATTTTTAATCTCATTCACCGACTAAAGTTGATCAAAACCTCAATTGCTTGTGCATGATAGCCCAGATTTCCGAGTTAAAACATTACTATCCCGAGTCTTGTCCATTTGACCTTTTAAACACTCATTTACATTTACACATAATATAATGGGTACTTGGCTTATCCTCTCTGCAATCTTAGGGTGATTCCTAGTGCTAAAATAAGGCATCGTCATAGTAGTAGTGAAATATTGTACTACTCCATTGCCATCCACAAACGTCTCATACACAAACATCTTGACGTCATGTCCCTCTTTAATACTGTGCATATATTACAAGTTGTCATATTTGAGAATATGCTTGCATATGAAAATGTTAACTCATGTTATTAGTGACTATACAACACACATATTCGAAAATATTGACATTAATAAGCGAAAATATTGAGGATATCTGCCATTAAAACAAATTAAAACAAGATTTACGGAAGATTATACTATCATCCTCCAACTTTCATTTTAAATACTTATTTCCATTTCTCTTTATCATCGAAGACTTGGGCTTTAAGGTGTCTTCGTTGTAAATTTCCTGTTCATCGACATGTGAGACAACACAGAGATGCCATTCATGCCCAATTGAAATACGAGGGAATGGTTTTATGTGACGTCAACTTTGAGCGAAAAAAACTTTGTTAGCCAACAGAAACTCAGACACACACAAAAAAATCAAGTATCTTATGATTGGTATTCTCCCTCTATTCGATGCTTTGGTTAGTTGAAAGGCCCGCCTGAAGATTTGTATGTTGAACTTCTTTGTTTTGTTACTAGATATTGGAAGGGATTTTCAGGTCACCTGCAAAATGCTCCTTCGTTGAAGTATATAGCTTCTTCTAAAAACACAGATTTGGAAAATGTATCAAATTCTGCAAACCACACAATAATTTATCTTTCGTTAGAGGAGTCACACATATCGCGGCTTGAAAAATGGTCTGGAATATTCGGAAATGACGCCAAATATTACTCCATTCATGAATATACTCAGAAGGAAATTATAAATTTGGATCATCACGAATATGAGAAACTGTATGGGTGGTTGAATCAACATCCTAAAATTACATAAGTTTCTATTTAAAAGTTT
>JASDQU010240504.1:42466-53048 GCA_032191745.1 Picea mariana | reverse complement strand
CTCCAACGAGAACAAGTAGGTAAAAAAAGAGCAAAGTCCCTACTCAAGACCAAGAGTTCATCAAAGAAATTGAAGAAACAAAGAGGGAAGCTTATCATTCTCCACAAAGAGACTTTTCACCTCCTCCTACACCATAATTGGAAGAGGTCCCTTCATCCACTAAAGCCACAACCAAAAAGGGAAGAAAATTGCATTTCTCTTCACCTTATCCATAAGTTAGCACAAAAGTCAGGAAGCCTTTTACTAGATCATCAACTCTCAAGGGGTTTGTTGAAGAGCAAGTCCTACCCAAGGTTTCAATTCTAAAGAAGAAGAAAGATAAGGGAAAAGGCATTTAGAAACCTATTGAAGTGATAGATAGAGCCCCTGTGCAGTAGAAAGATGAAGGTGAATCCATGGAGAATCCTGTTGAGGTTATCAACATCAACACTCAACCTAGCAATCACACCTTCAAAAGATTGATTAGACAACTCAGGGAGGCTAGGAAGGAGGTGGCTCATTTGAACGCAAAAGGTTTATTTGAAAGAATTAAGATGAAGGATCTTATGGATATGTATAGAAACACCCTTGATTTGGAAAGATTTGTAGCAATAAGAGACCTACCTCTCCATAAGAAACTTAAGAACATCTATAGGAAAAACATAGTCTTTCATTCTCAAAAAAGAAAACTCAAGGCCGAATTGCAACACTTCAAGGATAAATTGGCCCAGAGGAATTTGAATGTTCTGGTAGAAGCTTCCATTGAAAGAGAGGAACTGGTAGTGAAGAAGAGAAAACTTGTAGTCAAGAAGCCTATCAGTACAAAAGAAAAACATGCTTTTGTGTTAGAAGGAAGCTCTCCTTCAACAAGGAGGAGTGCTAGGTTGATGAAATAGTTGGGGGATATAAGCTCCATTTTTTATAATGGTCTCTTTTTGCAAGAATAAGTGATCAAGGATGTATAATTTTTTCCACCTACACAGGCATCTACAGGCTTCTAACCTATCAGTTCAAATTTATTTGCACTCTCCAAAGGATTAGTCTCATATTAGAGAAAGAACACAGACATTCTGTAACGCCATGGCACTGCGGAATCGTCTATATAGCATGTACTACCATTTTTCTACCTAAAGTGCTTGGAAAAATCCTAGCCAAAGTACACAAGAGTGCTATGAAATCTCCTAAGCTGAACTTAATGGTGGCACTACAAACTCCATAGGGTTGTGTCACAATGGCGCGACCAAATTCCTTTTTGATGATGGGCGCTACCAATTCTGCAGGATCGTTTCAGCGATGGCGCTACTAATTCCACAGAGGTTATTTGAAGTATGGTGCTACCGAATTGCACACAGTGATATACATGATCGACACTATGGAAACTGCGAGCATGTTTTGGATCTGTGCTATGAAATGTGAAAAGTATTTTGCAAGGGTGCTATAGAAACTCGCTACCTAGTGCGTTACTGAATGTCGCTACAAACTGACACCTGGAATCAAGGGGTTCAAATTTATCACTCTTTTGTGTGGTTGATGATGTGGAGAATAGCGAAGATCATAGGTAAAAGAATGATGACAACATACAACCCCTGCAGGACACTTGGCATGGAAAGGGATGTGCATCAAGGAAGATGATGTCGTTTAAATCTTGTTGGATTGGTTGCCAACATGTTTCCTTTTTTATAGCATTTTGTTAAATAGCTGTTAGCACAGGTGTTAGATTGAATAACTGATTTGGAGAATCCTATGGGAGGAAGGCCAGATCACACTTCTAGTTGTTTCCTTCCCTTTTTATTATAAATAGATATTCCGAATGATTTAGAGGGTTCGAATGGTTGAGCTGGGCTCCCTTATTGTAATATTTTGATTAAGCATACTAGTTCTCTGGTTATGTACTGGACTTGAGAATTTTTTATTAATATAAGTAAGTTTCTCTTATTCCATCTTGTTGCTTCTTATACTGAAGTTTTCATGATTGAATGATTCATATGAGATTGTTAAAGTTGTATTATGATGAATGTTTGATTATAGTATTGCTATGATGTTCTTCAGTGTTCTTTAAACTTTGAATTCAAGAAGATCGTGTGTTTGAGTTTTTCCTCCTTAGGCTGCTTGAAGACTTGATGTCAATAGAATACCTCTACATTTACCTCACCAAATTATTCCTGCTATTCATTTTTAATCTCATTCACCGACTAAAGTTGATCAAAACCTCAATTGCTTGTGCATGATAGCCCAGATTTCCGAGTTAAAACATTACTATCCCGAGTCTTGTCCATTTGACCTTTTAAACACTCATTTACATTTACACATAATATAATGGGTACTTGGCTTATCCTCTCTGCAATCTTAGGGTGATTCCTAGTGCTAAAATAAGGCATCGTCATAGTAGTAGTGAAATATTGTACTACTCCATTGCCATCCACAAACGTCTCATACACAAACATCTTGACGTCATGTCCCTCTTTAATACTGTGCATATATTACAAGTTGTCATATTTGAGAATATGCTTGCATATGAAAATGTTAACTCATGTTATTAGTGACTATACAACACACATATTCGAAAATATTGACATTAATAAGCGAAAATATTGAGGATATCTGCCATTAAAACAAATTAAAACAAGATTTACGGAAGATTATACTATCATCCTCCAACTTTCATTTTAAATACTTATTTCCATTTCTCTTTATCATCGAAGACTTGGGCTTTAAGGTGTCTTCGTTGTAAATTTCCTGTTCATCGACATGTGAGACAACACAGAGATGCCATTCATGCCCAATTGAAATACGAGGGAATGGTTTTATGTGACGTCAACTTTGAGCGAAAAAAACTTTGTTAGCCAACAGAAACTCAGACACACACAAAAAAATCAAGTATCTTATGATTGGTATTCTCCCTCTATTCGATGCTTTGGTTAGTTGAAAGGCCCGCCTGAAGATTTGTATGTTGAACTTCTTTGTTTTGTTACTAGATATTGGAAGGGATTTTCAGGTCACCTGCAAAATGCTCCTTCGTTGAAGTATATAGCTTCTTCTAAAAACACAGATTTGGAAAATGTATCAAATTCTGCAAACCACACAATAATTTATCTTTCGTTAGAGGAGTCACACATATCGCGGCTTGAAAAATGGTCTGGAATATTCGGAAATGACGCCAAATATTACTCCATTCATGAATATACTCAGAAGGAAATTATAAATTTGGATCATCACGAATATGAGAAACTGTATGGGTGGTTGAATCAACATCCTAAAATTACATAAGTTTCTATTTAAAAGTTTTTTAAGCGATTTCTAGGTGTGGTAACAAACCTAATAGAAAGTTAGATTCTTTATCAAAATTTGTTCACCGTCCTTTGTATGTAGTAACAGACTCCACATACAATCAAATTTCTATCGCTACTGCACATTTTTTTCACTATTCCTATGCACATGATTGCATCTGGGTCCAAAAGCTTACCGCTCTTTGCAAGAATATTCTCCTCATACTTGAAGGTGGGTATATAACCAGGGAGCAAGGCTCTCAAAATTTTCTGATGCCTGCATCGACATGTAACTGGTAAAATTTAATGGGAACAAATTCTGGATTATGGACTTTGCAACACTTTCGGAAGATTACTTTGTACTACCACCTTCTGCAACAAGTTTGATGTGTTCAGGTAATGATTTGGTTTCTGAAAATCACCTTTTAATACCACCTTCATGTAATCATTTTGTTTCAGTATTTATAAGATACCTTGGTGTAGTAGGATATTCCAGAGTTGTTTCCACCCAATATCAATTATCCTGTTGTTTCCCTTGCTTTGAATAAGGATAATGCATTTCTTCTGTTGCAGTAGATCCGATATTTGAAAAAAAAAAAAAAAAAGAATTGCTCAATGCTTGAAGTAATTCCTTGTCTGGATCAAATAAATCGCTATGGACTTGCCGCAAGCACCTCTCAAGTTGTTCATCAGGATAACAGATTGATAAGGAAAGAGTGCCTTCCTAGTCATAGAGTGCTTCCATCACCAGCTTGCGTTTTCACATGTGCTTTTATTGGTACCTTCTTTCTTTGTCCTGGCGGTGGATCCTTCTATCCCAATGAACATGATGGAAATAAACTAGCTCTAGGGAATTTGATCACTTTCGGGAATATGAGTTGACTATATATTAATTTCGGTTAACTTAAAAAGGTTTATGTGTGCAACCTAATGTTAGACATAGAAAATACAATTTCTTATTTCTTAAAATATAAAACAATGTATTTTTTTAACACACAATTGTTCGAAAAGTTTCAGGCGTTGTTTTGGATTCACATCCTTCAAGAATGTTAACTAATCACACAATTAATGTTTCTTGTGCCAATGCAATCGAGTCATATTCCACTATGGAAATCAAACTAACACTACAATTTCAGAGAATAGATGTCTAACATGTACCTAGTGTTAAGGTCATTATCGCACAGGACACCCAACCTCCAAAGATGTTTGGACTCACAACAACCTTGTAATTGTCGTGAAAAATAAACACTTAAGTCGATGCTCTTTACAGGTCTGAAAATCTTGCAGTCTAAGTGGTTTGACAATGACATCCTTGCTTGTTCACTGCATTACCGCACTGCAGTCAATGGAACTGTTCCCATTTCCACTGCCAATGTCAATGTCCGAAGCCGAAGCTATCTGGAGCCTAGATTCACTGCCAGTGTGGATGCCTAAAGCTGAAACAACCTAGAGCCTAGGGTCACGACTTTTTACACTTGACATTAGTATCAATAGTGATTGAAATTTTATTGTATGTCGAGTCTGTTACTACATCCAGAGGTCGCTCAAAAATCTTTGACACAGAAGCTGGCTTGTCATAAAAGGTTGTGTAATTTTAAAATGTTGATTCAAACACGCATACAGTTTCTCACATTCGTGAAGATCCAAATTTATAATTTCCTTCTGAGTATATTCGGGCATGGAGTAATATTTGGCGTCACTTTCGAATATTCCAGACCATTTTGTGATCCGCGATGTTTTCCACCTCTATGATGGAAGATATATTCTGATGTGATCTGCAACATTTGATATAGTTGCTAGATCTGTGTTGTTGGAAGAATATATATACTTCAACAAAGGATCATTTTGCAGGTGAATTAGACGTCCCTTCCAATTTACAACAATAAAACAAAGAAATTCAACATACAATTCTTTAGGCAGACCTTTCAACCAAATAGATGCTCGAATACAGGGAGAATAGAAGTCACAACATACTTGAATTTGTTTTGTCTCAGCTTTTGTTGGCTAACAAGATATTTCCCCCCCAATGCTGACGTCACATAAAACCACTCCCTCATCTTTGAATTGGGCCTGAATCGTATCTCTAAGTTGTCTTAGATGTCAATGACCAAGAACATTACAAGGAAGTCACCTTAAACCCCAAGTTTTCAACGATAGAGGGAAATTAGCACTTAGTAAAGTATGGAATGTTGAATAAACAACTAATGTAGGCATGCCATATCTAGAAGAGACAAGCTATTCAAGAAGCTGTGATAGATATAGCTGGCAACACCAATGAAGTCCAAGACCTGAAATTGATATTCAACTCGTTGTTTTTTACCAAACAAGCATTTGATAATCAAGTTGAAATGTATAAAAGACTGTCTACAAGCTTGATTATTGTATATATTTGTTTTTTTTGTCCACCGCAGCCTCAATCGCAGTCATTATGGAAAATGCATTTAAATTTAAGAGAATATCTACTGAACTATTTCAAGACAACTATTTTGGGAAATAATCTCAGCTGTATTTTGTAACCTAGCTTATATGAATATAAAAAATTTGAGTTTTTTGAATGGTATTTTCCAATGTCTGATATTTTTATTTTATTTTATTTTGTACTTTTTTTTGTGTGTGTGGTCAAACATGCATAACAAGCTTTTCTTTCTGCTGCCCAACACTTCGATTTAAATAAAAGCTACTCTATTCGCTCCTTGCATTTTACATGGAAGAATACTTTGTGATAGGCCATACTTATGTGGCACCCACCCTATACTTAAGAAAGAAATGGCAGGACCCGTCCTGCTTTCATTCTTCGGGGTCCAGTAAATAGAATGAATTAATAACTCTATTTCAACAAGGCAACTCTGGTGTTGATGTCATGTTCCTGTTTAATATTCTGCATATATTGCAACTTCTTCAATTTGATAATATCCATGCATATAAAAAATGTTGCGTCATATGTATATATATATATATATATATATATATTTTTTTTTTTTTTTTCTTTCTATTGCTTATGGGTTTCAACGAAATTTGCGAATCGAAAAACACCCTGCAAATTGGAAGATGCTTTACATTTGGAACATAAATAATCTATTAATACATATTAATATGAATACTATTGGAATAAATATAAACAAATTCTCTTTAAATTTTCCTTTTTTTCTTCCCCTCTATTATCCCTTTGTGGTTTTATATTTAGTCACATTTCTATGATCACGAATTCCTGGGTTCACGGATTGGAAGATTCTCATATTTATCTATATCTTCACACCATGAGCCCGATCGATGACGGTCCCTTTCAATACTTAGCCAATTATCTGACCACCGGGTCCTGGATTTGCAGTATCGAACACTTATGCCCCATGTTTTGTCGTATACATCTTGCACCCAAAAACTTCTGTGATATGCAATTTATGATTTTACTAGTGATAAATCACTAGGGGTTCAAAAAGATTGGCATTAATAAATGAACAATAGATGTTCTTCTGTGAGATACTTATCCCTTTTTCCCTTTTCTTCTTCCCCTCTATTATCCCTTTCTGGTTATATACTTAGTCTCCTTTCTATGATTGGGGGTTCCCAAGTTGGAGGGATGACAGATATTCATCTCCATCTATATCCTCATATGACGAGTCCAACCGACTGTCATTCCTTTCCATACTTCGCCAATTTTATGGTCGCGGTTGTCGGGGCTGGCGCTTTCGAACTCTGCTGCTGCTTGTTCTGTGATATACATCTTTCACTCAAAAATTCCGTGATCTACAGTTCCACCGTAGACTCCTCGAACTCACAAGCTTCACTCTACCAGGGTTCACAAAATTTTTAAAGCAACTGTCACTGCCTTCCATCCCCACTACCTTCGTGCCCTTCCCAATGCACATTGATTATGGTTTTACTACTGACAACCAAACACACTGGTATGAAACAATTTGCATTAACAAGCAAAAAACCTTGAGGACATCTCCCATTAACATGCATTAAACCACCATTTACAATACTCGAAATGACCATCGTTCCTTTCTATACTTGGCCAAAATTTTCCACCTGTTCTGTGATATACATCTTGCACCATAAAATTATGTGATCTACAATTCCACCTGAGCTCCTCCAACTCGCAAGATTCACTTTATTTGGGTTCATAAAAAGTTTCAAACCATTTATGGGTCCCTTCCATCCCCTCCATAATCGCACCCTTCCCAATGCACATTAATTATTCCGACCTCTAAATTAAATTCCATTGTTCCGTGACCTACAAACAACACCCGAACCTCCGCGATATAAAAATTGTCTGTTAGACTCCCACATTGTCCCCTCTTCGATCTTACACATTATGCATTCAAATGTCTTGAGTGATACAATTTGAACGTTGGGGCCTCACATCTTATGGGGAAAACTTGTCACCCTATTTTGGATCCTCGGGTTGGCGGGTTCACAGAATATCCAATTCCTAGTCATTGTTTCTTGTGCTGGCCATCTTCACACTTCTTTACAAATATGAAACAACAAAGGTTTAATGCTAAGACTTCATCATGCAACAACTGTAAATATCATCATTAATAAGAAAAATCCTCGAGGAGACAGTCACACTGAAAATCCCTACACAACTTGTCTAGAAACATGCAGAGAAGATCTTGCCAGGCAATGGGAAAGCTATTACAAAATTCAATATATTAGAGAAAACAAGTTCAGGCCACTATTTCCTTATTCCATACTTAGACACTTTTTCGATTGTGGGTTCCTGGACTGATGGGCTGAAAATTGTGTTTCGAGTCTTCCACGACTTGCAAACAATACCCAGAATTCTGCAATATACAATTTGTTCATTGGAATGCCCCATCACGAACCCGAACGTCCACCGTTCCTTTCATTACCTAGCTACAAGTTGGTTGTATATTCATGACGTGGTACATTTCCATGGTTGCACATGCTGCAACCACTGTGTATCGATTCCAACCTACCATTTCCTTCTTCCATTCTTAGAGGCTTTTTCAATTGTGGGTTCCCGGACTGGCAGGCTCATAATTGTGTTTCTAATGTTTCGCGACTGGAAAACATTACCTAGAGTTCCGCAATATACAATTTGTTCGCAGGAATGCACAATCATTCCCTCTTCTGTGTTATGCGTTCTGTGGTCAACACTTCTGAGAGATACAATTTGACCCTTGGGCCCTCATCTCTGTTGGTTGTATCTTGTAGCCCTATTTTGAATCCTGACCAACTGACCAATCGCTTTCGATAATTAGCCATTTCTTAATTGCTGCTCCCTGTCCCCACCACCTTCATACTTCTTTCTGGATATGTAATTGAAAAGATTTAATGCTAACACTTTGTCATGTAGGAACCTCAAACATGTCATTAATGAGTGAAAGGCTCAAGGAGACATCCCACACTTCTTCCATATACAAATTGACTGCCATATTCCCACATAATCTCCTCTTCCGTAGTACACATTTTTCACTCAAAAGTTCTGAGACATACAATTTGACCCTCAGGAAGTCACGTCTCCTAGGGAACCATTGTCACCCTAGTTTGAAGCCCATCCGACCGCTTTCCATACTTTCCCATTTCATGGAATCTCTTTCGCGGATCCTCGGGTTGGCTTGTTCACGAAATCTCTAATTCTTAGTCATTGTTTATTGTACCCACCACCTTCACACTTATTTCAAAGTATGCAACGACCTTCCATACTTAAGACGCTTTTTCGATGGTGGGTTCCAGGACAGGAGGGCTCACGATTGCACTTCCATTGTTCCAGGTCTGAAAAATAACCCAAAGTTTGTGATATACAAATTGATCTCTGGACTGTCCCATCATGCCCTCTTCCATGTTATGTGTTTTACACTCAAAAAGTTTCGAGACATACAATTTGACCCTCGGGCCCTCACCTCTAATGGTTGTACCTTGTAAGCCTATTTTGAATCCCACCCGACCGCTTTTGATAATTAGACACTCCTTAATTTGTCTTTCCCATCCCCGCGACCTTCGTACTTCTTTCTTAATATGCAATTAGTAACCTTTCACGCTAACAAATCATCATGCAAGAACTGTCAACATTGTCATTAATGAGCGAAACACTCAAGGAGATCTCCCATTAATACACGTTAAACCAAGATCTATGGAGAATTATATTATCCATTATGATTGTTCATCTCAAACACGAGTCATTGTGTTGGCCCGTTCACGAAATCTCCAATCCTTAATTGCTCTTTTCCGTACCTGCCATCTTCACACTTCTAGGTATGCATTTATTAGTCTTTAATACTAACAATGCATCATGCAACAATCATCGAGATTGTCATTAATGAGCGAAAGGCTCGAGGAAATCTCCCATTCACACGCATTGGACCAAGATTTGCGCAGGGTTATATTATCCCTTCCAACTGTTCATTTCAAACATCGTCTGGAGAAAACAAACGTTCTCGTAAACTTATGGCAGCAACTCAATAGTAGTTCTATGGAGATACAATGAATATCTTCGGATGTGAGGACCAAAACACTTTGGTGGTCCAGGGCATACTCTTACTATTCATCCCGTTCCTCCCAGAACAAAGTGATTTGGACCTATGGAATCACTCGTGCAGGCTGCGTCCATGAGGTTTTTGACTATAAGGAGGTGGTCTCTCGGTGCGCTGAAAAATATATTTCAAGCCAAAGAATTATTCCACTGCGTGACCATTCTCCTATTTCTTTGTCACCTCAGGTCTTCTGCAAGATGTTAAGATTGTTGGACCCAACATTGACCTTCAGAGGAAAAGACTGCAAGCAGTTCCTGGAAAAACATGATAATGGGTTGGACCTCTTAACCGAATTCCTAGATGACCCGACAACAGTTCTTGAAGATATCACAAAGCTGCAGGTCAGTTCCTTTAGAAAACCATTCCGGGAAATTGCTTGGCTGTTTACAATAATAACGAGACATGAATCCATGGCAAGCATTTCCCCAGAGTTCTTTATATTTTGTACTTCACAGTAAAGGAACAATTCATTTTTGATTGGGGGAAGCTAATTTCCATTGAAATCTTTTCCCAACTATCATGATTCAAATAAGAGATTAAATTTTATATGTCATGCTACTTGATTTTCGCAATAGCACATTGCTGTCCGTTTCCAAAACTGTGTTTGTCCAAGAAAATAAACTGTGAACTCGACCCAATAACATTCTAGTACCCAATAAATGGGAGGCACAAGGCCTCCCATTTTTTTTATGAGGTTTTTAATGAATTTGTCTCAGTTTTCAAAGATTTATGTTAGGAAAGGATGCTCCCCGAATGTTTGGCTAGGAAACCAAGTTTTTGTACAGGAAGGGGACACTTGAACGAAAGGAAAATTACAGTGTAATAATGATCTTTGGC
>JASDQU010240503.1:68750-110157 GCA_032191745.1 Picea mariana | reverse complement strand
CTCACCCAAAAAACTGAAAAAACCGTCTTTTTCCAGTTCGACCAATATTTTTCCGAGGTGGATTCTGGGAAAATGGAAACAAAATTTAAAAAACAGAGAGACATTTTTGTTCATAATGGGATGAAGAACAAAAACCTCTTCCATATTTTTTACAGGTGCAACCAGTTGGGAGAATCAAAGCCATATTTCAGCCTCATTTTTCAGATTTTCGGTTTTTCTGTTTCAGTCCTGATTTTGCGGGAGCTGTTTCGGTGAGCTAGAGACGAAATTGGAGAAACTTAAGGAGATTTTTGTCTATCACATGCTCATATACAATAACCTCCTTAATTTTTTACACAAGTGTCACCGTTGAGGAGAAACAAAGGTCTGCGTTGACCCCTTTTTCAGCAGTTTCGCCCATCTTTTACGGCGGACAGTTCCAGATTTTTGGGGATTTGTTGCTTTTTTTTTTTACCGAGGTGGTTGAATCTTACCTCCTGAGCCTGGGGAAAATATTTTTTATAAATTTTTGTAATGTAAATGTTGATGGGTTAGACTGGCAGGGAAGGATGGCATGGAAATGTCCCCATCCAGTGTAAAAATGTTTCAAAGGTTGTAAGTGACTGTTATGAATGAATACAAAGGCATTATATTTCCAGATTCTTGTGTCATGTTTAAATGGTGAATTTTTTCCCCTGATGTAAATTTTTATTGTCATGTTTCACATGTTGTTTCTTTCTGTATTATTTATGAGAAGATGATGTGCAAGATTTGTTCTTAACACCCTGTGCTGGCTCGAAACAATATTTATGTTTTCTTCCAAGTTTGAAATGTAGAATTTGGATAAGCTCTTCTCTACATTTGAAATGAACTTCAATCTATTCTTCTTTTCCCATTTTAGAACATTAAAGGATCCACTGACATGATTACCCTGCCTGGTTACATTTTGTCTCAGTTATTCATTCATCTATCATCTTAACCTCTTGAATCCATTTTTCCCAATGGCCCTCTCTTTTGTTGTCTCAACTAGAAATTCTAAAAACAAATATTCTATCCTCATAGCTAGCCTAAGATCCATGCTCAAATAAATCTAAATCTGACAGAAAGATCCCTCTCTGAGTCTTGGAGGGCTAGATCCCTGACTCGAAGTGGTTTTGTGGTTACCCCTACCGATTTCCTCCTCAGCCTGGGAAATTACAAGGTAATAACACTACCTAATCCCATGATTCATGTAGACTATCCCTTTTCACCCCATTTTTATTTTCTTCCACTTCTTCATATCTGAGATGGAATATTTTCTTAGCACCCATAGCTGGTTATCTATCCTCCTTGTCCTAGGATAAACCTAATGGTGATCTAGAATAAATAATTATATAATTTTATCTATCTTTGTTCTTTTTGGGATTAAAAATTGGAAGAATTGTCTTGCAGTGCCCATTTTAGGGGTAAGTCCCAACTTGGTGATTTGGGGTCCATAAACTTCCACAATGCATTTGAGGCATCAAGAGAAAATTTTTGGGATAAAAACTTTATGATATTATCTCTTTCACCCTAAAAATTTTTACACACTATAATATTTCCATTGGGGCAAAAATCACTTCAATCAAAGTTCATATGCAAAAGTTATGCCTCCCACGAGTTGATCTACCCTATTGACCACCAATATTGTACCAAGTAAATGCCACATAAATCCTCATTACTCACACATGTGGGAATAGTCATGTGTGTAATTTAAATAAGATGCTAAGGGTCCAAATACCTAACTCTAATTAAGGGTTGAGGCATGCAAAAACCCTAACCCTAACCCTAGATGACTATTAGGTTATGTTAATTACTAGGCCAGTAGGAAGAGAAGTGGTTCCATTCTTTTTGTATTGTTATTTTTCCATAGTTTATCAAAGCATCTAGGAGTGGGATATTGAAGCATAGAAGGGGAGTTAGAATATTCTATAGAAGCCATCCAAGCAACAACATCCTTGGAAACTCCATAGTGAGTGCCTCTTTCTTTGTACTTTCATTTAATAATTGAGAAAACAAGAGAAGAGCATAGATCTCACCTTCTAGCTAAGTTTTATCCCATATTGGGTTTTCCCAAGTCACATATTACGTTCATTTGTGTGGATGGTGTATTCATTTTCTTTTTTATTTCATTTGGATTTTACTTATTTCCATAACTTTTAGCACTACACTAGTAATAATCAATATAATATCTAAGGTAATAAACTACATAATAAAATATTTCAAAATATTGTAAGATTTGTTGTGATGAACAGTGGAATATCTGCGACAATTTATAGATCATATTGGTATCAGAGAATTTTTCTTTGGGGTTCTTGGGGGAAGTTGCAAGATATAAGAATTGGCTTAAGAAGAAAGCCTTAGAACCCTAGCCATGGAAGATGGGTCAAGTCGTAACAACCCTCAGGATGAGGCAAAGGAGATATTTTCAAAGCTAGAAGAACTAGTTGATGATATCTCTTGCAACATGGCCCTCCTCATGGTGGCTCTAGAAAGGAACTTTTGGGGAGGTTGGTGGCTCTAAAACAAAAGTTGGAATGGATGAGAAATTGGGAGATAATGAAGACATGGAAGATGAGCCTAAAAGGGAGCTAGAGAAAGAGCAACCAAGTTCCAGTGTCATCACTTCTGCATAATCTCTATTTAAAAAGGAAGCAAAAATGGACATCAAACCCTACCAAGGTGAGATTGATGCTATTAATTGAATCATCATTTGCAATAGTTATAAATTTATTTTAGTGTTCACGATAACATAGAAGAAGAGTAAAACATTTCATTTTCTCAGTTGAAACTAGAGGGCCATGCCCTAACCTAGTGGGAAAGCCACATATAGACACTTAGGATAGAGGGTGATCCACCAATCATTGAGTGGGAGGTGTTTAAAACCATAATCTAATCCCACTTCTATCCTATTGCATATGTAGAGGACCAATGGATCCATTAGCATCACTTCATGTAGAGGCAAGGGCGGAGTGTGCAAGAGTACACCACCGAGTTCAGAAAAATGGTGATTATGTTGGGTATATCTCCCAAGAACCCATATGTACTCTTCAAGTATATAGGGGGCTACAGAATCATTTAGGTAAGCAAGTGATTCTCTTTAAACCTAGGACAATTGACGAGTCTTGTGTGAAAACATAGTACCTAGAGAATATAGGCAATAAGAAAGGACAACCAAGTAGTTCTGCCAAGATGATTCCAAGGAGGGGAGGCCGAAGCAGAAAGGAAGGGACAAGAAAAAATGACCACTACACATCAATGCAAGGATCCTAACAATCACTGCAATCATTGTAATATTGATGGTTGCACCGAAGACAAATTTTGGAAGATACATCCAAAATTGAATCCAAATAACCATAAGAAGGATGCCAAGAAGAAGAACCTACTAATCATGGATTCAGGCAACCTAGTAGAGAGAAACTCAAATATGGATGAAAATATTTTATGTACTACATTCAAAAGGGGGTGAACCTCAATATCCCTCATCACAAGGAAGAGATAGAAATGACTAAACTCTTTCGTATTAAGTCCAAGTCAAGAAGGCAAAGGTGGATGCTCTATTCAATTCTAGTTCACCAACCAACCTCATAGTAGAAGATCCAATTAACAAGTTTGAATTGGAAGTTCATGATCATCTTAACCCACATCCATTAGGATGGGTAATTAAGGATGAAAATATTGAGGTCACTAAATAGTGTAAGATCAAATTTCTTATAAGTGCCAGTTATATTGATGAAGTGGAGGTAGATTTAATACCAATTGGTGTTTGTGGTGTAGTGTTTGGAAACCCCTACATGTATATGAGGCATGCAATCTTCACGATGAGAAAAAACTAGTACCACCTAATAAAGGATGGGAAGTCTTTCATCATCAATGAAAACAAAGGTAAATCCAAGATCTCTATGGTAAGTGCTAACCAAGCCAAGAAATTGATCAATTCTAGTAGGATTTTTGTATACTTTTCTTAAGAGAGAATCATATAGGTGATGAATCAGTAAAAGTAAAGGCATCTCTAAAGTGATAAACTAAAGAGAAAAATCATCCATTGGAGGAGTTTTTTTAGGCATGCAGACAATCGTTTTAAGATCCTAAAGTGTTACCAACTAAGAGGAAAGTGGAGCATGAGATACAATTGTTTCCTGACTCCCCATTGCCAAAGATTGGGCTATACAAATAATCCACCTTAGAAGTAGATTAAGTGAAGAAAGAATTGTAGCAACTACTAGAGTAGGGAGTAATTTGACCAAGCACCTCACCTTGTGGGTCACCTATCATCATAGTACCCATGAAGGATGGGACTTACCAAATGTGTATCTACTACATATATTTGAACAAGATCACCCTCAAGAATTAGTAGCCACTACCTAGGATCAATGATTTTCTAGATCAATTGTAGTATGCCAAGTACGCCACCAATTTGGATCTTAAATTAGGATACCACTGGGTATTATTTAAAGAAAAAGACACCTGAAATACTACCTTGAAGATAAGGCAAGGTCTAAATGAATGACTAGTAATGCTTTTTGGTTTATGTAATGCACCAACTACATTTATGTGGTTGGTAAATGGTGTATTGTGTCCCTTTATAGATTCGTTTGTGACAATGTATTGTTGTCAAGGGGAAAATTCCTTGCTCAACAACAAGGGGCTCTCATTGATGTAAGGTCCCAATTAAAATTCACACCATTTGGATAAGAAGACCCATCTAGATTTTGTTCTGATAACTATTAATTTTAGATGAGGTAATGGTTATGGAATGTAGAATGCAATATGGTATTATTCTAGATGAAAAATACAAGCTAATCTAACCTATCCCAACTAGGAACAATTTTTAATTAGCATATACAAGATTATTTATGTATTCCTTTGAATATTTCTAAAACAAAATGTATTTAAGAAAAATAGGGACACATAAGAATGAGCAAATGTGAAAAGCAAATAAGTCTATTAGAATACATATCTACCAACTCAAAGCAAACATATCATATTAGCAAGATCAAATAAGAACCATAAATTCATTGGATAATAGTCAATAATAAAATAATATAGACTTACAGTGATATTAGTGACAAAATAAACACTAGAAAAATTTCTCAACATTTACATCATAACATCAATGCTCTTCCTCAAAATGGGCCCTAAGGGATTATTCTCGTTATAATTCTCAAAAGTTTGCAAATTTTACAATCAGCCAAAATCTCTCTCTACATCAAATTGATGGGATTATGAAGCCTTCAGTCTATATTAAATTGTAGATGTTTGTGTCTTCTTGGATTCCTTTGAGCAATTATAGACTTTTCAACTACCTTTTCTATTATTTCCTAAGACTATATTAAATTACACTTTATTTACAATATGGGCATAGTCAACCATGTGTGTTTTCTTGAAGATAGGCAACCCATACTTCATGTTGAGATGAAATACCTAAGATATTTCTAAAGAGTGGTTTCTCAAAGGAAACTTCATAAGATTTCAACTCCCTAGGCATGGGCCCTATCTCTCTTTTCAAGGTACTAAATAAAAAATAATCATATTTGTTTCCTTGGAAGGACTATCAATGTATTCCTTTAGAATTTCTTTGGTTATATTAGGTGTCATCCCAATTACACTTCCTTTGTTATTTATATTTTCTTCTAATTCACTCAAAATTTATGCCATGGATCTAGGTGTGTCCATGTCTCTTAGTCATGGAAAATGACATCTCTTAGTAACCTTTTCTACAAAAAGATATAAGCATTTGCAATTATTCACTAAGATCGTGATGTCCTTTTACAATGGTGTACTTGTTGTCTGGTAATTTGACAAATATACATGATTTAAATACTTTTCCTTCTCCAACATCCTTGGTAAGTCCTCTAGTGCATCCTTCTCCTTAGCTTGTCATTGCTTTAGCTCATCCATGTTGAGTTTCACTCTATATAATAATACCTTCTTGTATTTGGAATTCTCTATGTAAGGAATTGGGTAGCAATGTCTTGGAACTCTTTGATATTGGTATACATTTGTTTGTGTACCATATTGAATTCATATTTTATTTTGAAGGCACAAACCTTGAAATATTCTAAGCTAAGTATATCACATTTGTAATGCACTACCTATTGTTCCAAATTTTCTCTCTTTAGCTTGTATTCTTATATCTCTCGGACCATGTTCCCGATGTTAAACTCTGAATCTCGAGAAAATATGACACCTTCATATATTGTAGCATCTGGTTCACTTCTAGTGTCATCCATCAAAGGTGGCTCAGTCATAACCTTGAGTTCAGGATATCCTGATAGCTTTATCCTCTTATGTGATTGCTTGACTATTCTCCCCTTTGTTTTATCAAAAATGAAAGAATCAAGGATTGCTACCCTATGTAACTTGGAAGGGGTAAATTCTTCCAATCTAAGTTCTCATAGAGGGAAATTGATGCAGGAGCATCGCTCCACCTCAGCAAACGCACCAGCATGCCAACACGTAAACACGCAATGGAGAAAGGGAGAGGCATTAAACCTCCCATTTTTTTTAAAAAATTGAAATAATCCTATGTGGATTTTTGTGTTGTAAGGTTGTAAATGTCGGGCCATGCCTTTGCATAGGTAGTGGTTGGATTTCATTAAAGATTTACTTGTAGCAGGTCCAGATCGTTTTCAGGTCTGGGTAAACATTTCTAAAACTTCAATGTAATAGATGAGGTTAGGTGAGAGAGGACGAACTCGCAAAGCCCCTCTTTTGTAAGGAGATCTTGTATAAGATTTCAGAGAGAGAACGATGGAGGCAGAATGGTAGAGAGTCTTAGGAGACTCAGGAGATAGAATAGTTTTGGAAGAGAGATTGAGAGAACTGGGACTCTGTTGCAGTCCAGTTTTGTAATCATCTGTATAGACACACATAGATAATAGAAAAGCAGTTTTTCCTGCATATCGTGTGTTTATGTGTTTATATTTTTTTATGCATTTTCATGCTTGAATGCGTAACTAGTGAAGTATTGCATGAGTTTCAATTGTTTCTCGTCTTTGTGTTTCTGAGTGCAAGGAGTGCACACAGTCCGCAAAGAGTGAATTGACAAAGGTTTTACCTCAAGGGAAATCTCAGGAGGGATATCGTTGGAACTTCATCAGCGAAAGTGAAAGGAGTGCACGAGAAGAACTCTTTATCAAGTTCAAAGAGAACCTGAGTTACTAAGGACTCTGTAGAGCTCTGCCAGGTGGGCATCGAGCCGATGCAAGTGTGCACAGAAGAAATCTATGTCGAGTTCTGAGAGAAACAGAGTTGTTAAATACTCTGTGAGGAAAATCTCTACAAGGAGTGCATCGAGCAGAAGAACGCTAGGAGGGTGAGAATTATTTCTTGTTCAATAAATCCTTCATATTTTAGGTTTGATGAAATCCCGAGAACACAAGGTGTGCATGGGAGATCGAAAATCTTTGAGCAGATCAAGCTCAGGAGGAGTAACGCAAAAAAAGTGTGTAGGAGTCGGACTCGTTCTAAGTCTATAAGCTCATAAGAGATAACGCTTTCAAAAGTGCAAGCGAGATCCAGAGTAGTCGGATTCACGGAAGGAAGTTCAAAAGCCGAGACCTTTTGAACACTAACCAAAATCTTCTAAGTCAAGAGAAGGTGGAAGCTCAGGATGAGGAACGACAACAACCGTCTGATCGGTAGTAGAGAAGAACCTGGACCATTAGATTTACGTCCAGGCAGAGGAGGAATGAGTGCAGGAGAACCAGATCTCACCCATCAGATCTGAGCCCATGGGCCAACAGTCGTTGGATCCAGAGGAACGTGCATGAGTGTTAACCCTTTGGATTTTCACAGGATAGAGGGCTTTGTGAAGTCGCGAATTCTTGACATCATCGAAACCATCCATCAAAAGGGACGTGTGGTGAGCAATCAATGTTTCGTTGACTCACACATCAGAGAAGTCAAAGGGAAGACTCACAAGAACTCGTGAAACCCGAAATCATGACTTGATCTGAGCCATTAGATCCAGAGGAGTGTGAGCCGTCAGATTTGAGCGCTCTGAAATATCGACATTTCGAAAGTCAGGAATGTGGAGGAAGTTGTAACTTGGAAGTCACAAGTCGTGAAATCTCGATTTGCGAAAGAGAATATGGACCATTGGATCCTGAGGGGATATGTGTCAATGGGTCAGAAGATCCAGAAAGAGGCGGAGGTTGAAGTGTTGAAAATAGTCGAAGAGTCAAAGAGCCGAGAGTCGTCGACCTACGAGTGGACACTTGTCACCAGATCGCGAGCTCCGAAGAAAGTTACACTGAAATTTCAGTTTGAGAACTGAAATAGCCGAACCTCAAAGCATTGAAGAGCCAAAGAGCCGAGAATCTGAAGAGCCAAAGCACCGAAGACCCAAAGATATTCCAGATCGTCATATCTAGAAGGAGCACGTGGAAAAAGATCGTGGACTCCGGGAGAAAGCACTCTGAGAGAACGCGAAGGGTAAGTTTGAGATTCAGGATCGCCGAGACCCGAATGACCGAAGTGAACGATAGTCGTTGATTTGGGTTGGACAAGTGTCACCAAATCGTGAACTCCAGAAAGATTCACTCTGATACTGGTGGTTGTTGAGACTTGAAATCACCGAAGGCTGGAAATCCAAAACGACGAGAGTCTTCGATGCGAAGGAGGACACGCGACGCCTGATCCAAAACTCCGGAATAAAAGTGGAGGAGGAAAATTCTGAAGACTCGGAGAAGATATTGATTGTTTATAGAGAAGGGAGTCTGAGGATCATTGATCTGGTCGAGGAGGTCAAGGACCTGAAGCAAGAGCACAACCGTTGATCTGGGAGGATACGCGTCAGCATATCTTTCACTCCGGGAGATACCCATTCAACAAAGGTGAGAGTTTGAGATTTGAAATCTCAGAAGTCTGAAGAGTCACAACAAATCACAGCTGCCAAATCACCCGAAGTGATTTACAGTCGTTAGATCAGGAGAAGAGACGTGGTGAAGATCTGTGAACTCTAGGTAAAGACCTAAAGTAATCCTAGGTCATCCGATCTAAGAGGACACATGGCAGGATTCCATGTATTTGAGGAGGAGAAAGAGGATTTGAGATTTGAGATCTCAGAAGTCTGAAGTTGTGAAGGGATCACAGTCGTTGATCTAGGAGGAGTAGATTTGGTTTGTAGATGGAAAGGGCTCAGATTTGAAGCGTCTATTCAGATGTTATCATCAAGATTGTGAGATCGACGATCGGGAAGGATTGCGGGGCCAGGACAAGATCAAACGTTAATTTCCCCTGAGCGGGCCGCAATTTCAACCACGGTTTTGAAAATGATATACATGGAGCACGAGGATGATTGCGGGGCGAAAAGAAGGTTGGTCTAAAACCACTCTTGCCCACACACGCAATCGTATAGTTTCACAAGGTCACAACCCAAGGACATATGAAGGAAGGGGCTAGTGAAAAGGAGCTAGCACCTGTTAACTGAAGAGCATTAGAACATGTAGATAGAAGGTGTGGGTGTCAAAGGACCTATTCCAAAGGAAATAAAGGGGGCATGTGTAAGATAAATCTAGCTTTGATTAGGATCCCGAAGAGTCGATCTGACTTAACATTGGAATGATCCAGGGACCGGGAGGTCGCAGAACCTTGGAAGGGGAGGGGGGAATGCATCAAATGGTATCAAAGCACATAATCGATTTATGTAGGCAACATAGGTAATCAGAATAACAAGCCTTGCTTACAGACAGTATATAAGAAAGAGGTGAAGAAGGCAGAGTATTGATATTTTGTAAGAATATTGTTGCACACGCATAGCAACAGCAAAATTTTAAACAGTCGGGTGAGCTGTGAAAGGAGATGGGGAGGCTTGCAGATGAAGATTAATCCACAGACTTTCCAGGAGGGCAGGTAGGAGGTGGGAATGGATATTGAAGGCCATGGACATGGTTTAAGATAAGGCCGCAAGAAAAAGAGAAATCTAGAGATGGATCTGGATATCAATGAGGTAAGAGCAAGAATGGAGAAGCTTGCATTTAAAATGCAGCAGGATGAAAAAGTGCATTGGGTGTATGAATGACCCATGAAGAAGAAGGTGAAGTGGCCAGTTAAGAAATTGTTGGCCAGGGAACAACGAAGGTTAATGAGAAGGTCGCTGAGGCATGCTGAAAACCTCAGTGACACATAGGAGGAACTGATTCACATCTATGAACCAGAGACTGGGAGAAATCTCAACGATGAGGAGGAGAGGAGATTAGATGAAGATCTCATAAACTGCCAGGTTGGCGGAAATGGACTTTCAAGTTTCCATGTGGGCAATGGAAAGAGACCAAGTGGAGGTCTCGAATACTGCCTGGGAAGAAGTGCCAAAAGTTCAGATTGCCAAGTGGGCAATGAGATGGGATTGGTTGATCTCATAGATTGCCAGGTGGGTAGCAGAGAATTCCCAAATTGCCAAGTGGGAAGGGAGAAGGAGATGAGACTGTCTGAAAGTCTCGGGAGCTCAGAAGTGAGTTCATGTCAGTGAGGATTGTTGAAAGGAGAAGATTCATGTGGGTTTGCAGACCATGTGAATGAAGATGATGAGAAGTTAAATACTTCCATCACAAAGGAGGAGGATCAGAGGAGCATTCTGATTATTGGAGGGATCAAGATATTCCTACCAATTCGCCAAGTAGAGGATAGTGCATATTTTGAAAGTGCAACAAAAGAAGAAATACAGCCAGCAGAAACTGTCAAATAGGAAGAAATGGAGCAAACACTGATGTCTACTCCAGAAGAAGGAGAAGAGAATTCAGCCGAATTGCTCAGAATTTTTAGCTAGGAGGTTGAACAGGAGATGACTGCAGCACTGAAGCCTACAGAAGAAGGGAAAGCAAACAAAATGGACTTTTTTGATCTGTATGAAGAACTAGAACCCCTAGAGAGAAGGGTAATCGTGCAAAGCTTACACATCCAACAGGTCAAGTTGGAGATAGATAGAGGAGCATACCATCCAGGGGAACGGTTGGAAGGAGTTGGAGACATGCCAGCACAAGAGGAAGCCGAGCAATAGCTTGGTGATGAGACTGTGAAATTGAAGTCTGCAGTAGAGTGGAAACTCAATGCCACAAGAGGAAGTAAATATAGCATGGGAGATCGAGTAGATCTTCCCATTGATAAGCGTGAAGAGAAGGAAGTGTAGCAGAGAAGATTGCATAATAAGAGCCAGCCACTGGAAAAGCTGGTCGGGGTGATAGAGGAGATCAGGAAGCTGATGTTGAGGTCAATAGAAGTAATCAACAAAGAGGAGTTGAATAGAGGAGAGCCTTCCATAGCAACACAGAAGAAACAGGAGAGGAAAAAGAAGCAGCAACAACAACAACATAGCTGGAGAGGAGCAAGAGGAAAACTCCATAAGAAAATTTGGGATCCAAGAGGGTTTCAACACAGGAGAAGAGGAGCTCATGAGAATGAGCTCATGTTTTTACTAGCAAGGGAGTATGATGCAGGAGCATCGCTCCACCTCAGAAAATGCGCCAACACTCCAGCACATAAACATGCAATGGAGAAAGGGAGAGGCATTGAACCTCCCATTTTTAAAAAAAAATTGAAATAATCCTATAGGGATTTTTGTGTTGTAAGGCTGTAAATGTCGGGCCATGCCTTTGTACAGGTAGTGGTTGGATTTCCTTAAAGGGTTACTTGTATCATGCCCAGATCATATTCAGGTCTGGGTAAACATTTATGAAACTTCAATGTCATAGATGAGGTTTGGTGAGAGAGGACGAACTCGCAGAGCCCCTCTTTTGTAAGGAGATCTTGTATCATATTTCAGAGAGAGAACGATAGAGGAATAATGGTAGAGATTCTTAGGAGACTCGAGAGGTAGAATAGTTCTGGTAGAGAGATTGAGAGAACTGGGACTCTGTTGCAATCCATTTTTGTAATCATCTGTATAGACACACAGAGATAATAGAAAAGCATTTTTTCCTGCATATCGTGTGTTTATGTGTTTATATGTTTTTATGCATTTTCATGATTGAATGCATAACTGGTGAAGTATTTCATGAGTTTCAATTGTTTCTCGTATTTGAGTTTCTGAGTGAAAGGAGTGTACACAGTCTGCAAAGAGTGTGTTGATAGAGGTTTAACCTCAAGGGAAAGCTCAGGAGGGATACCGTTGGACCTTCATCAGCGGAAGTGCAAGGAGTGCATGGGAAGAACTCTTTATCGAGTTCAGAGAGAACTAGAGTTACTAAGGAATTTGTAGAGCTCTTCTAGGTGGGCATTGAGCCAGTGCAAGTGTGCACAAAAGAAATCCTTGTTGAGTTCCAAGAGAAACAGATTTGCTAAATACTATGTGAGGAAAATCTCTACAAGGACTGCATCGAGCAGAAAAACGCCAGAAGGGCAAGAAGTATTTCTTGTTCAAGAAATCCTTCAGATTCTGAGTTTGAAAAAATCTCGAGAACACAAGGTGTGTGTGGGAGATCGAAAATCTTTGAGGAGATCAAGCCTAGTAGGAGTAACGCAAAAAAAGTGTGTAGGATTTGGACTCGTTCTAAGTCCGTAAGCTCAGAAGCGCAAGCGAGATCTAGAGTAGTCGTATTTGTGGAAGGAAGTTCAAAATATCAAACCTTTTGAACACTAACCAAAATATTCTAAGTCGGGAGAAGGTGGAAGCTCAGGAGGAGGAATGACAGGAACCGTCTGATCGGTTGTAGAGAAGAACTTGGACCATTAGATTTACATCCAGGCAGAGGAGGAATGAGTGCAGGAGAATCAAATCTCAACCATAAAATCTAAGCGCATGGACCAACAGTCGTTGGATCCAAAGGAACGTGCATAAGTGTTAACCCTTTGGAGTTGCACAGGAAAGAGGGATTTGTGAAGTTGTGAAGTCCCGACATCATCTAAACCGTCCATCGAAAGGGACACGTGGCGAGTGATCAACGTTTAACTGACTCGCACATCAAAGAAGTCAAAGGGAAGACTCACAAGAACTCACAAAAATCGAAATCACGACTTGATCTGAGCCGTTAGATCCAGAGGAACATGAGCCGTCAGAATTGAGCACTCCAAAATATCGAAATTTCGAAAGTCGGGAATGTGGAGGAAGTTGTAACTTGGAAGTCACAAGTTGCAAAATCTCAATTTGTGAAAGAGAATCTGGACCATTAGATACAGAGGGGATACGTGTCAATGGTTCGGGAGATCCAAAAAGAGGTGGAGGTTGAAGTGTTGAAAATAGTCGAAGCCGAAGAGCCGAAGAGCCAAGAGTCGTCGACCTGCGAGGGGACACTTGTCACCAGAGTGCGAACTTCGAAGAAAGTTATGCTGGAGTTTCAGTTTGAGAACTGAAATAGCCAAACCTCAAAGCATCGAAGAGCTGAGAAGCCTAATATTTGAAGTGTCGAAGACCTGAAGAGATTCTGGACCGTCAGATCCAGAAGGGGCACATGGCAAAAGATCGTGGACTACGGGAGAAATCACTCTGGGAGAATGTGAAGGAGAAGTTTGAGATTCGAGATCGTCGAAACCCGAATGACTGAAGTGAATGATAGTCGTTGATCTAGGTTGGACAGGTGTCACTAGATCGTGAACTCTGCAAAGATTCACTCTGAGACTGGTGGTTATTGAGACTTGAAATCGTCGAAGGCCAAAAAGCCGAAACGACGAGAGTCGTCGATGCAAAGGAGGACACGTCATGCTAGATCCATAACTCCGGAAGAAAAGCGGAGGAGGAGAAGTCTGAAGACCCGGAGAAGATCTTGATTGTTGATCGAGAAGGGAGTTTGAGGATCATTGATCTGGTCGAGGAGTTCAAGGACCTGAAGCAAGAGCATAACCGTTGATCTGGGAGGATACGCGTCAGCAAATATTCCACTCTGGGAGATACCCAGTTAACAGAGGCGAGAGTTTGAGATTTGAAATCTCAGAATTTCGAAGAGTCAGAGAAGATCGGAGCCGTCAGATCACCCAAAGTGATTTGCAGCCATTAGATCAGGAGAAGATACGTGGCGAAGATCTGTGAACTCTGGGTAAAGACCCGAAGTAATCCTAGGTCATCCGATCTAACAGGACACATGGAAGGATTCCGCGTATTTAAGGAGGAGAAAGAGGATTTGAGATTTGAGATCTCAGAAGTCCGAAGTTGTGAAGGGATCACAACCATTGATCTAGGAGGAGTAGATTTGGTCCACATATGGAAAGGGCGCAAATATGAAGCATCGATTCAGATGTTATCGTCAAGATCGTGAGATCGACGATCAGGAAGGATTGTGGGGCTAGGACAAGCTCGGACGTTAATTTCCCTTGAGCGGGCCACAATTTCAACCATGGTTTTGACAAGGAGATATGTGGCAGCATGAGGAGGATTGCGAGGTGAAAAGTGGGTTGGTCTAAAACCACTCTTTCCTGCACTCACAATCATATAGTTCCACAAGGTCACAACCCAGGGACATATGAAGGAAGGGGCTAGTGAAAAGGAGCTAGCTCTCGTGAACTGAAGAGCATTAGAATGCACAGATAGAGGGTGTGGGTGTCACAGGACCTATGCTAAAGGAAATAAAGGGGGCCTGTGTAAGATAAATCTGGGTTCGATCAAGAGCCCGAAGAGTCGATCCAACTCAACATTGGAATGATCCAGAGACCGGGAGGTCGCAGAACCCCGGAAGGGGAGGGGGGATGCATCAAAATTTTTGTCATGTGATAGCATATATTGGTGTGTTGTATGAAGTCTTTGAATTCCCAATGTCCATAGGTTATGAACTTCTAGCCCCCTCCTCTTTTTTCCTATCCTCTTCCTCTAATTTCTCCCTCTCTTCTTCTCCCTTAGTGTTTCATCCACTTTCTCTAGCCTTTCTTGCTCTACTAATATTGTTGATGTTCTTGCTGCTAGATCCTAAGCTTCTCTTTCATGCCTCTCCCTTTTATCTCTTTCTTCTCAACCTACTATTTCTCAACTCACTCTTTTTCTACATGTTTTTTTCTTTTATCTTTCTTGACTTTAGTGTTTCTCCCCATATTGAGGGGTACCTCATCCAAAGATGTATCCCTTCTATAAACTTATTTTTATTTCTATACTTCATTTTGGTAGGGTCACACATATTTGCAGGCACAAAAAGTGTTGACTGACTATGTCCAAGGGATCATGTCTCTTGAACCTTTCCTCTCTAAAATGGAACGTGATCAGGATTTTAGCTTCAACAACCATTTCTTTAACACCTTTGAATATGTAGGCTCCCATGTGGAATGTAAATGGAGGCCATAATCTATCTTATCATGTTTGTCAGGGATAAAATTTGGAATTATATGAGGAGCTTTGATAGCTTCAAAACTATGATGTACATCCCCTTGTCGGTGACATGCCAGTCACCTACTTCACCAATTTCCTACATAAATTTCTCCTACATACACTTTGCAATATCATAGAAGATCAACATGTATACTGGAGCTACAAACTAGTCACAAATTTTTGTATAGTGGATCTTGTAATGGTACTCCCACAAGTTTTGGTAATATTTATGAATAGTTGTTTCACTCGGTTTTCGTTTCCAGCCTATCCCAGGGAAAAAGTTGACCAAAAAGGTAATATCCAGAAGGTAGGAGGACATAAAGAATGCAAAGTGCATGCCTAGGGAGATATGTTTGGACTTGGAGATGCCATGGCCCATGGATGTTGACAATATGGAATCCCAATTGAAAATGGTGCCTATTTGGTGGTATACATACATCATGGGGACCCAAGACTCCTTAAACTAAGTGGCATCCTCTTCACCATATAATGTTTTGATGAGATCCCCTGTAATTTTGAATGGAGTCCTCAAGTGGCTAGTGGGATACATTCCCATTCTTCTTTATTTGAAGGCTTTGGGGTTAACTCACTAGCATTTCATGAGGTCTCTATAGTTCTAATGGAACTATAACATCCATTCGTCATCGAGATCCACCTTGGGTAATGGGAATTTGTGATAGACCATGAGAGTTGAGGACTAGAATGAAGCAATGGATTTGCTAGCAAATTCTTTGATCAATCAATTCTTAAAGTATGCCTTGATAATTATCCAGGAGATGATCCTGGTTGAGGGAAAAAACTATAGGTATGGATACAACTTTATGTAACTATGATTGTTTGATTGATTGTACACACCAACATTTGGGTCTATGTCGTTGGGGAGGAGTCACATCTATGGAAAGGTTTCCTCTCTAAACATATAGTACAAATCACCACACTAGTAGATTGTTCCCACATCCATGTTGCATTTGGTGTGTCCATAAATGAGTCCAGGAATGCCAACTTCAGTTTCAAGTTCTATTGCTTCCTCTTGATAATCATTGAGCTCGATTACCTATTCTTTCTTCTTCATGGATATTTTATATTTCATGGCTAGGTCATGTAACTCATCCATTTTAGAAACATGTAACATTAGTATAGTTAGATATAAAACATAAATAAATTTTTGTTTAAGGGAATATCCTTCTAATGAAATATATAGAAAAACTGGGGAGATAGGAGGATTCCAAATCTTGATGTTAAGCATTTCAAGAGTATTTCCATTATTGCATCTAGTCATTTTGATTGTGTCCTTCACACATATGGTGGGTTGAACGCCTTAATTATTGGTGTAAGGGTGATGGTAGCAAGGAGAAAACTCGAATGGGTAAATCAGTGGATGTGAATATTCCTCACTCGCTCGAATTTCATATTCCTCTTAGATTTTTCATGCTCAAAGTTTTATTTTTGGTTTTTCTTTGAGGCACCACTTCCTTCTTTAGTCACATGGAGGAGGAATTTGACCTTTCATTAGATATGAGTCACAAGAATTTGGGGTCCACTGGTGGTGAACAGAAAGAGGGTATGCTCATTTCCTTGAGGCACTAACTCATGAATGTCTAAAATGGTGAGCGTAGCATTTCCTGTGGCCCATGCATACTTACTTCAAAAAAGGAATTTTCAATACAAAATTAGGGCTTGGGGGTTTAAGTGAACTTTGAAGTGAATCAACATCAAATGGTTCCCTTTTCTTTGACCGTGATATGAATCCATAAACCTTCACTTAATGGGGTGCTCTAGTACGATGATATTTTGGTCAAAGACTCAAATGTCTACGTGTATCGACATGGGAGCTATACTTTTTACGTGAAAATCCTTCTTATTTTTCAATTTTTTTAAATTGTTTTTGTTTTTCAAGTGACTAGGTAGCACAAAAAACAAATAGAGGAATACTAATTGCCAATGGTAAATTAAAGTCCAAGAAAAGAATCAAATTCTACTTAGGATTGCAATGCTTACCTCAAAGGATGAATGGCAATGTGTAAATGGATGGCATAATCTCCTCAATTGTGATGGACTAGAGAAATGTTTGAATTCTTGGCATCTTGGATGATAGCAATGCGCATGAGGGTTTTTGTACACAATGAAATGAAAATAGAATTTGGGTTCAAAGCGCCTTTATACAAGAAAATTGACCTTATTGTCATCGTTTCACCTTTTTTTAAAATGATTGTTTATGGTTCGTATCATGTGTGTGGGAACTTTAATTTTTGTGATGCATGTATTATCGACACACTTATGAAAATTTTGCAATCTTGTGGATTATCGTGCCTTATTAAATTTTTATTTGATGCGATAAGTGTGTTGATGGTGTGCCATTAATTTATTTTTTCAATTTGTAGTGTATCACGCCTTTGGGAGTTTTTGTTGATTCGATTGAGTAAAAATGTCGTGTCACTATGAGTTTGGGAGATTTTCAATATGTCTCATAGTAGAAATTTTTTGAAGCAACAACATGTTGCAAGGTAAATTATTCATTTGTGATGTATCACAACTTAGAAACTTTTCAAAGTTGCAACGTATTGCAATAGAAGAAAACTGTGAAAGTCATGATATATTGCAAAAACAAGAAACAAAAAAGACAGTATTGTAGATAATCGAAGAGGAAAAAAAAATTGAAGAAAAGGATGGTGTCTAAAGACATTGTTACAATACTTAAGCAAGGTGCATTGTGATCAGAACATCACAATGCATATTGGATCTTGATCGCTTGATCACCCTGATGAAAATGACCTAAGGTATTTGCTTTTTATAGCCTCGAGGTCTAACTGATTTCTATAGAATCAAAAATATCTTGTCCACATGTAATCGTCGGTTGTTAGAGTTGATTCCACCAAATATTCTCTATCGATTCGTCTCAACAAGGATGCTTTACCCGATTGTTTACATGTCCAAATCATAGTCCATTTCTAGGATGGCCAATTCATTGCATGACTATCTTCGATTATTGGTCGACTGTCTGACCGACGGGCACATCAACTACTCGACCGTCTGGTGTAGTGTGCTAGTCAATCACCCAACTAACTATATCCAGATGTAGGTTGACCTCTCGACCGATTGAACTCAGGAGATGTGTGATTAACCATCAATGCTCGATGTTCCAACACCCCCCCTATCAACACACAACTATGGAGATTCAAGAGGTGAAATTGTGTCATTGTGATACACCCCCATAATTGCAACTTCCTGAAGCCCAAGCATCGTGTGGAGATTGATAAATCTAGCTTCAACTAAAGGTTTGGTGAAGATATCAACAACTTTATCTTCGCTCCTGCAATATTCAAGCGAGACAACATTCTTGTTAACCAATCATCTCAAATAGTGAGCATGTAGCTCAACATGTTTCATATTACTATGGGCAACAGGATTTTCAGCAACCTATATAGCACTCTGGTTGTCATAGTAGCTTGTAGTCGAGGTCTGAACAGGAAGGCCAAGTTCTCCCAAAAGTTGGTGAATCCATACTTCTTTAGTACCTGCTTGAATGGTGCCACGATATTATTCTTATGTAGTCGAAAAAGAGACTACCTTTTGTTTCTTGCACAACCGCACCAAAGGTCCAATGCTATAGCGAAACAAATAGCCAGAAGTGGACTTATAATCATCATTATCGCCAGCCCAGTCGGAGTCGGTGAAGTCGACCCCCGAATCCGAACTGTGACATGTTGATTAATTAGGTTGATTTTCATTGATGTCAACCATTGAAGTAAGTCTGGTAGAAAACACTAGTAGCCCCATAAGTGTGGATATGGAACTCATGTTTGTATGTGGAATAATGCATTGAAGATCAGTGAATTTGTAGGAAAGACTATCATGGATGGATAGTACATGTTGTACCATTTCCAGTGATATGTGGAACTTCACATAACTCCTCACGGTTAAGGAGATATGGCCTTGGGATGTTGGGTAACCCTTTAGAATAGTCTAGAAGCCCCTAGAAGGTCAATAATAAGTCAAAAGCTTCTAGAAAGTCATAACGAAGACTCCCTAGTCAAAGCGGTTGCAAAAGAAATAATTGAATAATAAAGTAGTTGCCACAAGAAGTTAGTTAAGGGTAAATAAGTTATGATTTGACTCATTATGGAGAAATTAATTGCAATAAGAAAGTGGGTTAGCCCTAGAATATGGAGAAAGGGGTAAAACAGTTACAAGATAGCTTCTAGAGGAAGGCACTTGGAAAATATAAATAAGAGAGCAAGGGTATCCCATTGACACCTTATTGAGCACATTGAATATCTCTTTTGTGGATTTTTATGGGCAGGTATCATTGAAAAATCTATAACAGTGAGTATGAAGCAACGACGAGAGAATTTGCAGGAGTCAAAGTGTCAAGACTATGGGTATTGAACTAGGATTTTATTGAAGACATCTACAGGTTGCAGTACTAGAAGGGCACATACATCTGCAGGCCATAGTGGGACAAAGCATGAATACCCACGATTTTACTGAAGACAGGGCACATATCTATTGCCAAGGATAAAGAACATCAAAATCAGGTGATCGAGATCCAATATGCCAAGGATAAGGATCAGGTGATCGAGATCCAATATGCATTGTGATCAGAACATCACAATGCATATTGGATCTCGATCGCCTGATCACCCTAATGAAAATGACCTAGGGGATTTTCTTTTTATAGCCTTGAGATCTAACTGATTTCCATAGAATCAAAAAGATCTTGTCCACCTGTAATCGTCGGTTGTTAGAGTTGAATCCACCAAATCTTCTCTATCGATTTGGCTCAACAAGGATGCTCGACCCAATCATAAATGTGTCCAAATCATAGTCCATTTATAGGACGGTCAATCCATTTCACGACTATCTTCAATTATTGGTTGATTGTCTGATCGACAGGCACATCAACTACTCGACCATCTGGTGTAGTGTGCTAATTGATCACCCAACTAGATATATCTAGATGTAGGTCGACCTCTCGACCGATTGAACTCAAGAGATGTGTGATTAACCATCAATGCTCGATGTTCCAACACCCCCCCATCAACACACAACTATGGAGATTCAAGAGGTGAAATTGTGTCATTATGACACGCCCCCATAATTGCAGCTTCATGAAGCCCAAGCATCATGTGGAGATTGATAAATTTGGCTTCAACTGAAGGTTTGGTGAATATATCAACAAATTTATCTTCGCTTCTACAATATTCGAGTGAGACAACATTCTCGTGAACCAATTGTCTCAAATAGTGAGCATGGAGCTCAAAATGTTTCATCTTACTGTGGGAAACAAAATTGTCAACAACCTATATAGCACTATGATTTTCATAGTAGCTTGTAGTCGAGGTCTGAACAGGAAGTCCAAGTTCTCCCAAAATTTGGTGAATCCATACTGCTTTAGTACCTTCTTGAACAGTGCCACGATATTATTATTATGTATTCGACAAAGATACTACCTTTTGTTTCTTGCACAAGCACACCAAAGGCCCCATGCTATAGTGAAACAAATAGGCAGAAGTGGACTTATAATCATCACTATCACTAGCCCAGTGGGAGTCGGTGAAGCTGAACCCCGAATCTGAACTGAGACATGTTGATTAATTGGGTTGGTTGTCATTGATGTCAACCATTGAAGCAACTCCAATAGAAAATGTCGGTAGCCCCATAAGTGTGGATAAGGAACCCATGTTTGTCTGAGGAATAATGCATTAAAGATCAATGAATTTGCAGGAAATACTATCATGAATGGATAATACATGTCATACCATTTCTGTTGATATGTGGAACATCACATAACTCCTCACGGTTAAAGAGATATGGCCTTGGGAAGTTGGAGAACCCTTTAGAATAATCTAGAATCCCCTAGAAGGTCAACAAGAAGTCAAAAGATTCTAGAAAGTCATAAATAAGATTCCCTAGTCAAAGTGGTTCCAAAAGAAATAATTAAATAATAAAGTAGTTGCAACAAGAATTTAGTTAAGGGTAAACAAGTTATGATTTGACTAGTTATGGAGAATTTAGTTGCAACAAGAAAGTGGGTTAGCCCTAGAAGATGGAGAAAGGGGTAAAACAGTTACAAGGTAGATTCTAGAGGAAGGAACTTGGAAAATATAAATAAGAGAGAAAGGGTATCCCATTAGCACCTAATTGAGCACATTGAATATCTCTTTTGTGAATTTTTATGGGCAGGTATCATTAACAAATCTAAAGCAATGAGTCTGAAGCACCGACGAGAGAAGTTGCAGGAGTTGAAGTGTCGAGACTGTGGGTACTGAACTAGGGTTTTACTGAAGACATCCGCAGGTTGCAGTATTAGAAGGGCACATACATCTGCAGGCCATAGTGGGACAAAGCATGAATACCCATGAGTTTACTGAAGACAGAGCACAGATCTATTACCAAGGATAAAGAAAAAGAAGATCATATCTATCATCAGTGACAAGTTGTAGAGCTGAGAAGAGGTTACAGGAAGGTCTATTTGTGAAAGTACAACAAATCTATCTATAGTAACAAAAGGTATGTTATATGTTTGTCTTAAGTAGGTCTTTGGTGAATGTTTGGTGTATGGCCATGGGAGATTGAGATTTTTCCCTTGAGGGACTATTGGTGGAATGGTATATTATGAATAAGACAGATCTACGAGCATACATTGCTACTATATTAGTTTTTTTTGTTGGTACACTTCAATGGGAATCTTGTTAAGATACATCTTATGTTATTTGAAGCATGGTTGAGGGTTTATGGTTGAAACCTATTCTTATCAGTACAAGGTGTGATTACATAACATTAAGGGTTTGATGTATGATTAAGGTAAGGGTTTATCATATCACATAAGAGATTGAGACATATGTATGAACCTAGTACATGGTTTTGTTAGATCTACTTGGATATTGGATGAGTATTATTTTCTATCAGATCAACTAGTTTATGAGAAAATATAGGGAGATCATACGATGATTGAGATGGAGACAGTGACACATATATAGTGGCAAAGAAAATATTAGTGATACTAGCAGAGTTCTATGTTATTCCACGAGTTGTAGCAAACATAGGCATAAACATCCGTGAGTTTTAGTAGGGAAAGGCGCAGACATCTACATGTTGTAGAATGGACTGGTCGTGGATCTGAAGGAAATATTTGAAGAATATTGGTACAGGTTGTGACGGGATTTCAGTGAAATTTATGACAGTGACAGATTTTATTCAGTGATAGGGACATGTTGTCTACATTCTTCATTTATACTTCAGGGCGGTTGGACGGGGCAAAGATAGGTGGTTGTATCCCCCTTCCGGTTGTAGCCGAAGAACATAAGGGGTTGTATCCTCCTTTTGTTGTAGCCAGAGGATTCAGGAGTCAAAGCTTCCCTCAGGTTGTATCCTGAGAATCTAGGGGGTTGGAGCTTCCTTCCAGTTGTAGCTAGAGAACGAAGGAAGTTGGTGCTTCAAATGAATTTACTTCTTAAAGGCATATAAGAAAAATCATTATGTGGTTTTCTCCCGCATTGGGTTTCCACGTAAAAATATTGGCGTACTGTGTATGTGTATGATTGCTCATTGTTCACGGTTTATTTATTTTGCACTTCTTTGAATGATATGGTAAATTGATCATAAATATATATTGTGGTTAAAGGGATTAAAAATCACTATTACTGANCCCCCTCTCAATAATCCAACATTTTCTATCAGAGCAGGTCCTTCAAAAGGAAGTTCAACCAATGAAAGGAGATCATGGATTGCTCTAAGATTTGGATACCATAGTTTAATGGGGATGATTATGCCTTATGGAGAAGAAGAATGAAGACACACATGCAGGCACTAGGATTTGGTGTTTCATGATCAGTAGTAGATGGATACAAAGAACCAACCATAACTCCAACAAATAAAGATGGAAAGAATCTTGAATAAAATAATTCAAGAGCCACAAGTGAACTTGTGAATGGTTTGACTAAACCAATAGACACCAAATTTATGGACTATGATTCAGCAAAAGACATTTGGGTCAAACTGAAGAATATATACGAAGGAGATGAGAAATTCAAGGAAGCTAAACTTCAAATTTTTAGAGAAAAGTTCAAACAATTGAAGATGAATGAAGATGAAGACATAGCAACCTAATTTATACAAGTTGATGAAGTAGAAAATAGTATCAAAGGTCTAGGATATGATATAAATGAATAGGTCATTGTAAAAAAGGTATTGAGATCCCTACCAATTAGATTTGATTCAAATATTTCAACACTAGACGAGAGAGAAGATCTAGCTGCATTGACCATGGATGAGTTGCATGGGACACTCATAGCTTATGAGATGAGAACAAAGAAATATAATCTAGTTACAAAGGAAGCATCATTCAAAGAATCTAAGAATTAGACAAAGAAAAAGAGCAAGCAAAAGGCAAATTCAAATAGTAGCAATAGTGATGTCTCAGAAGACGATGAAGAAGTAGTCAACTTCATCAGAAGGATGAAAAAGGGAACCAAAAAATATAGAGGTAAGCTTTCGTTGATTTGTTTTAATTGTGATGGTATTGGTCATTTTTCTAATAAATGCCCCCATAATAAAAAGAAAATAAATGAAGAAGATGACTCTAAGAGAAAACAAATATACAAAGGAAAAATAACCAAAAATAAATTTTTCAAGAAAAGCCTTTGCACCAAAGACAACAGTTCTTCATTAGATGAAGATGAAGTCAAAAATAGTGATACAAAAAGGGTTATATTCATGGAAGTATAAGAATCTAATGAATAAGGCACCTAAGAAGAATATGAAGAGGAAGAAGTTGATTATAGAGAAGAATCGTTGAGTGCCATAGAAGTTATAAAAAGGGAAAAGAAGAAAAACAAGTTACTTCAGGAAGAACTACAAAGAAAAGAGGGAGCTCAAAATTCCAACTCCGAAGAACTAGAGCAGATGATTACTAAATGAAAAATCCAAGTAGAAGAAGACAAGAGAATTGAAGAAGCACTCAAGGAACAATTAGAAGAAAGAGAGATGATCATTGGAAGTTTGGAAACATAGATTGTCACATTGAGAAAGTACCTTTAGAATAAAAACATGGAGAACATATCTAAAGTTTTGGATGAGATTATTCACATTCAAGGGCCACATCATGTCAAATCTGAACTAGGATAAAATCAGACAGAAAAAGGCTCGAGCTCCAAAACTACAGTTCAAGAAAAAAAACAAGAAGCTACGCAGAGACAATCAGAGGATCTCCTGAGAAGGAATAAGATAAGAAGTTTCATAAGGAATATCACAGAGATTCTCCACCACCCAGAAGATTCAGATTTCAGAACCAACAGTAGTCAGAGACAAGAAGGCCTTGAGAAGAAGAAGGAAGCAAAATAGTAACTCCCTTTAGAAGACCTTCATTTCCTAGGTATCAAACTATCTTCCTTGGACTATGTTATTCATGTAACAATTTTGGACATAAGGTTGTAAATTGCAAAGCAAATAACATGAACAAAAAAAACCATGAAAGTTATGCACAAAATGGTTATTCAAGAAGTCCTAGTAAAACACAGAGTTGAAGCTACAATAGGTTTGAATACTTGAGTATTGAAGTAGAATTATACAAGTGCAACAAATTTGGACACAAGGCCAAAGATTGTAGAATGAAAGTTCCTCCAAGAGAATCACAACAAAACAACAACAATTACAGACAAGAACCTCAAAGAATATGGATAAGGAAGTAGAATCAATACAACAATGAAGAATCCACACTCCCTCTACAAGCTCAACACAAGAAACGTGGTTGGTATGTTGACAGTGGTTGTTCAAAGAACATGACAGGTGATAAGGACATGTTTCTAACTTTGAAAAAGGAAAGAGATGGATCAGTCTCTTTTGGAAATGAAAAATGAGCTAGAATCATTGGAAGAGGCACAATCAAGAATGGAAGTAAGGATGCCAAGGCAAAAAGTGTTCTACTAGTGGAAGATATGAAACACAATCTTCTGAGTGCAAGTCAAATGTGTGACCATGGTAACAAACTTGTGTTTGATTCACA
Source organism: Picea mariana (assembly GCA_032191745.1). Taxonomy (NCBI): domain Eukaryota; kingdom Viridiplantae; phylum Streptophyta; class Pinopsida; order Pinales; family Pinaceae; genus Picea; species Picea mariana. The sequence goes on along the minus strand of JASDQU010240503.1, from coordinate 84,931 downwards.
TAAATGCGAGACAAGGACAACAGATTAGGGAAGAGTGGTGACAACATCTGTGAGAACTCCAAGCAAAATATACATACTAAGTGAAATTGGAAAGGGAAAGTGTTCTCTAGGAAAGGAAGATGAAGTTTGTCTATGGCACAAAAGAATGGGTCACATGAATTTTGATAATCATGTCAAGGTCAACAAAAAGGAATCAATCAAAGAAATTCGTCGGATCATGAATCCAACCAACACATTGTGAAAGTATTTTCAACAAGCAAATCAAACCAAGACCAAGTTCAAATCAAAGGAATACTCCAAAACAAAACCGTTGGAAATTGTGCATACTAATCTAGTTGGACCAACTAGAACAAAGGGGTTGAAAGGTGAGCAATATTTTATGCTATTGGTTGATGACTATACAAGAATGACTGCAATTTGTTTTCTCAGGAAAAATTCATAGGCATTCGAGAAATTCAAGATGTCCTAGGAGATGGTTGAAAATGAAATAGATTTGAAAATCAAATGTTTGAGATCGTACAATGGACAAGAGTTTACTTCAAAGGAATTTATGGACTTCTGCAGTAAGCATGGGATAAAGGGGAAATTCTTCGTTGCTAGGACACCACAACAAAATGGAGTTGTCAAAAGTAAGAACATGACAGTACAAGAAATGGATCAAAATATGTTAATAGATTCCAAGTTGACATACGTCTTTTTGGTAGAGGCAGTTCATACAATAGTTCACATTCAAAAAAGAGGAATGCTCAAAAAAAAATAAAAAATGGGAAAGTTTGAATCTCATGTTGACAAAGGTATACTTGTTGGGTACTCAAGCACAAGTAAAGCATACAAATTCTTCAATATTAGACTCAAAAAAATTGTGGAAAGCATCAATGTGATGTTTGATGAGACGGGAGGATGAAGGATAAAAGAAGAAGGTAATGATTCTATGGAACAGGTTCACGAAGAGGAAGTAAAGGAAGAAGAAGTAGAAGAAGTGGAAGATGAATAAGAGTAGTCAGAAGAAGAAGAGAAAGAACAAAAAGATCTTCAATTATCTCCAAAGACACCTAGAATACAAATACAAAAGAATCATCCATCAGGTCAGATTATCGGAAACAAATATGTAGGAGTTGAAACTAGAAGAAGAATACGTTCACCATAACAGTTGCACTTAACACTACTATCCAAAATTGAGCCAAGCAGTTTTGAAGAAGCCAACAAGGATGAATTCTGGATCAAAACCATGGATGAAGAGTTATATCAAATAGATAATAATGACACTTGGGAACTGGTTCCAAGGACAAGGAACAAGAATGTGATAGGTACAAGGTGGGTCTTCATAAACAAATTGAATGAAGATGGACAAGTTATTAGGAATAAAGCAATATTGGTATGTAAAGGATACACTCAGGTTGAAGGTATAGAATTTGAAGAGACGTTTGCCCCAGTTTCCAGAATGGAATAAATCATATTGATCCTAGATTATCCATTCTCCAAGAATATTAAAGTGTATCAGATGGATGTGTAATCAACCTTCCTAAACGAGGATCTAGAGGAAGAAGTCCACATTGAGAAACCAGAAGTATTTCAGTTGTCAAAGAATGAAAATTATGTTTGCAAGTTGAAAAAGGATTTGTATGGTCTTAAACAGACCCCCAGAGCATGGTATTCTAGACTGGACAGATACTTACAACAACAAGGGTTCAGAAAATGAAATGCAGATAACAAACTCTGCATCAAGGTAAATCAAGATAGTATTTTGTTAATTGAAGTTTATGTTGATGATATTATCTTTGGTAGTGATGATGACATGATGAGCCAGAAATTTGCAAAGAATATGAAGAATGAGTTCAAAATGTCATTGCTTGGAAAATTATCTTTCTTTTTGGGTCTCCAGATATGTCAAAGCAACCAAGGCATTTTTATCTCTCAAACCAAGTATATAAGAGAAATGCTAAAGAGGTTAGGAATGGAATATTGCAAACCAGACAATATTCCTATGCAAACCAATTGCAAGTTAAGTAAAGATGATGAGTCAAAGGATATAGATCAAAGGTAGTACAAGTCAATGATTGGCACCTTACTTTATGTGACAACTTCAAGACCAGATGTGATGCAAGAAGTTGGATAGGTGGCACGATTTCAAGCAACACCAAAGGAATCACATGTTTTGGAAGTAAAGAGGATATTCTGATATCTCAAGGGTACAAAAGAGTTTGTATTATGGTATCAAAAAAAGAAGGATCTATCACTTATTTCTTACAAAGATGAAGATTGGGAAAGTTTCATTGATGATCGAAGAAGTACAAGTGGAGAAACTTTCTACTTGGGTGAATGTTTGGTATATTGTATAAGCAAGAAACAATCATCAGTATCATTGTCTACAACCAAAGCAAAGTATATTGGAGCAGCAACATGTTGTACATAGGTCCTATGGATGAAACAAACATTGAAATATATACAGGGTGAGTATGATGATCCCATTCCAATATTTTTTGATAACACAAGTGCCATCAGTATCTAAAAGAATCCAACGATGCACTCCAAGACGAAGCACATTCCAATAAAGTTTCATTTTCTACGAGAAAAGGTTGCAGAGAAGAACATCAGAGTTGATTATGTTGGGACAAAAGAGAAGATTGCAGATATCTTTACAAAATTGCTTCCACGAGAAGCTTTTGAGTATATTTTTCGGAGTATTTTCTTCCCCACAATGAATTTTGAATGCTTTTCTTATATGTTATAGATTTACACGAGGAGGCACCATGAAGAGGACATGGGACAATTCAGATAGGGGGAGCAACCCCAAGGAGATTTCAGTAAGTGGGAGCAGCCCCGAAGGAAAGTTATGTTTGCCATTGATTTCAAAGGGGGAGATATTAACCATATACATGGAGAGAAAGAACAGAGGCATGATTCTAGGGGGAGTGATGGTTCATAGGGGGAGCATGAGCACCATGACTTCAATGTCGCATCAGAATGTTTCCATCAATGACAAAGGGAGAGATTTTTTATTAATTGGGTTGGTTTTCATTGATGTAAACCCTTGAAGCAAGTCCAGTAGAAAACTTCATTAGCCCCAAAAGTGTGGATAAGGAACCCATGTTTGTCTAAGGAATAATGCATTGAAGATCAATGAATTTGTAGGAAATAATATAATGGATAGATAGAACATGTTGTACCACTTTCAGTGATATGTGGAACATCACATAACTCCTCACGATTAGGGAGATATGCCCTTGGGAAGTTGGAGAATCATTTAGAATAATCTAGAATCTCGTAGAAGGTCAACAAGAAGTCAAAATATTCTAGAAATTCATAAAGAAGATTCCCTAGTCAAAGTGGTTGAAAAAGAAATAATTAAATAATAAAGTGGTTGCAACAAGAAGTTAGTTAAGGGTGAAGAAGTTATGATTTGACTAATTATGGAGAAGTTAGTTGCAACAAGAAAGTGGGGTAGCCCTAGAAGATGGTGAAAGGGGTAAAACAATTACAAGGTAGCTTCTAGAGGAAGGCACTTGACCAATATAAATAAGAGAACAAGGGTCTCCCATTAGCACCTAATTGAGCACATTGAATATATATTTTGTGAATTTTTATGGGTAGGTATCATTGAAAAATATATAGCAATGAGTCTGAAGTAGCGACGAGAGAAGTTGTAGGAGTCAAAGAGTCGAGACTGTGTATTGAACTATGGTTTTACTGAAGAAATCCATAGGTTGAAATACTATAAGGGCACGAACATCTGTGGGCCATAGTGGGACAAAGCACGGGTACCCGCGAGTTACTGAAGACAGAGCGCAAATTTGTTGCCAAGGATGAAGAAAAGGAAGATCAAATCTATCATCAGTGACAAGTTGAAAAGATGAGAAGAGGTTATAGGAAGGTCTACTTGTGAAGGTACAACAGAGCTATCTACAGTAACAAAACGTATGTTATATTCTTGTCTTAAGTAGGTATTTGGTGAGTGTTTGGGGTATGCCCATGGGAGATTGAGAATTTTCCCTTGAGGGACTATTGGTGGAATGGTATATTCTGAATAAGACATATCTACAGGGATACATTGCTACTGTATTGGTTGTTTGTTGTTTGTAAACTTCATTGGGAATATTTTTCAGATATATATTGTGTTATTTGAAGCATGGTTGAGGGTTTATGGTTGAAACCTATTGCTATCAATACACAGTGTGATTACATAACAGTAAGGGTTTGATTTATAATTAATGCAAGGGTTTATGATATCACATAAGATCAATGAGACATATGTATGAACCTAGTACATGGTTGTGTTAGATCTACTTGGATATTGGATGAGTATTCTTTTCTATTAGATCATCTAGTTTATGACTAGATACAGGGAGATCAGACAGTGAGCGAGACTGAGACAGTGACACAAACAGAGTGACAAAGACAGTATTAGTGATACTAGCATATTTATGTGCTAGTCCACAAGTTATAAAAAATAGAGGCGTGAACATCTATGATTTGCAATAGGGAAAGGCACAGACATCCGTGTTTTGTAGAATAGATAGGTCTCATATCTACAATAAATTTTTGAAGAAGATTGACAGGTTGTGATAGGATTTCAGTGATAGTTATGACAATGACAGAGTTGATTCAGTGATAGTGACATGATGTCTACATTTTGAATTTATACTTCAGGGTGGTTGGACAGGGCAAGGATAGGTGGTTGTAGCCACCTTCCAGTTGTAGTCGAAGAACATAGGAGTTTGTATCCTCCTTATGGTTGTATCCAGAGAATTGGGAGTTGGAGTTTCCCTTAGGTTGTATCCTAAGAATCTAGGGGGTTGGAGCCTCCTTCTAGTTGAAGTTGGAGAACAAAGGAAGTTGGTGATTCGAACGAATGTACTTCTTAAAGACATATAAGAAAAATGATTCCATGGTTTTATCCCGCATTGGGTTTCCACGTAAAAATATCGGTGTACTATGTATGTGTATGATTTCTCATTGCGCATGATTTATTTATTCTGCACTTGTTTAATGATATTGGTAAACTGATCATAAATATATATTGTGGTTAAAAATGATTAAAAAACATTGTTATTGATCCCCCCTTTCAGTAATACAACAATTGGTATCAGAGTAGGTCCTTCAAAATGAAGTTTGACCAATGGAAGGAGATCATGGATTACTCTATGATTTGGATACCACAGTTTGATGGAGAAAATTATTCCTTCTGCAATAGAATAATGAAGACACACATACATGCACTAGGATTTGATGTTTCGCTATCAGTAGTAGATGGATACAAAGCACCAACCATTCCTCCAACAGATAAAGATGGAAAGAAGCTTGAAGGAAATAATTCAAGAGCCACAAGTGCACTCCTTAATGGTTTGACTAAATCAGTATACACCAAATTTATGCATTGTGATTCCTCAAAATACATCTGGGTCAAACTGAAGGAGATGAGAAATTCAAGGAAGCTAAATTTCAAATTTTCAGAGCAAAGTTCGAACAATTGAATACGAATGAAGATGAAGACATAACAACCTACTTTATACGAGTTAATGAAGTAGTTAAAAATATAAAAGGTATGGGAGATGAGATAAATGAACAGGTTGTTGTACAAAAGGTATTAAGATCCCTACCAATGAGATTTGATTCAAATATTTCAGCACTAGGAGAGAGAGAGGATATATCTACATTGACTATGGATGAGTTGCATGGGACACTCATAGCTTATGAAATGATAACAGAGCAAGATAATTTGGTTACAAAGGAAGAAACATTCAAAGCATCTAAGAAGACAAAGAAAAAGAGAAGTAAAAAGGCAAAGTCAGATAGTAGCAGTAGTGATGTCTCAAAAGACTATGAAGAAGTAACCAACTTTGTAAGAAAGATGAAAAAGGGAACCGACGAATATAGAGGTAAGATTTCATTGATTTATTTTAATTGTGATGGTATTGGTCATTTTGATAATAAATTTCCCCATAAGAAAAAGAAAAGAAATGAAGAAGATGAATCTAAGAGGGAAAAAATATACAAAGGAAAAAGAACCAAATTTGTTTTTCTTCAAGAAAATCCTTTGACCAAAGAAGATAGTTCCTCATCAAACGAAGATGAAGTCAGTGATAGTGATATAAAAAGGGTTTTATTCATGGTAGTAGAAGACTCCAATGAAGAAGGCACGGAAGAAGAATATGAATAAGTAGAGGTTGATTACAAAGAAGAATTGTTGAGTTCCATAGAAGTTAACAAAAGGGAAAATAAAAAAAACAAGTCACTTCAGGCATAACTAAAAAGAAAAGAGGGAGTTCAAAATTCCAAATCCAAAGAACTAGAGTAGATGATTACTAAATTAAAAATACAAGTAGAAGAAGACAAGATAATTGAAGAAGCACTCAAGGAATAGTTAGAAGAAAGAGACAGGATCATTGGAAGTTTGGAAGAAGAGATTATCACTTTTAAAAAAGACCTTAAGAAGAAAAACACGAAGAACAACTCTAAAGTTTTGGATGAGATTATTAGTAGTCAAAATCCACATCATGTCAATTCTGGACTAGGATAAAACCAGACAGAAAAATTCTCAAGCTCCAAAACTACATATCAAGAACCAAGAAGCTATGCAAAGACAGTAAGAGGATCTCCTGGGAAGGAAGAAGACAAGAAGTTTCATAAGGAAGATCACAGAGATACTCCACGACCCAGAAGATTCATATTTCATAATCAACAGCAATGAGAAATAAGAAGGCATCAAGAAGAATAAGGATTCAGAAGAGTTAACTCCCTTTAGAATATCTTCAACTCCAACAAATTCAATGGTCTTGGTATCCCATCTGGGTAGACAATAAATAGGTGAACTACAGTTCACTTTAGTAGGCCGATCAAAAGTTGGAGGATGTTCAGTCAGTGAACTAGTTGAAAATGAGGATGATGGACTAGTCAATTTTTAGGTTGACAGTCGTGCCGAAACATGAAAAAATGATTTTCCAGTCGAAGGAATGAAACATGGAACATGAGCACCAGTGTCAAAGACAACATAAAGGATTTCATCTTGTAGCAATCGAGAGAAGGAATTCAACAAATGAATTCAAAAATACTTCTCATCAAACTGTACATTTCATCTGATAATGATTTGTCGTTGAATAGGATCAAACATTCGATAGGATTTTGACTCTTCAGAGTATCCCATCATGATGCAAGAATGAGTGTTTGCATCCAATTTATTTCTAAAATCATCAATAATGTGATCCTAGGAAACACATACAAACACACATATGTGGTCGACTAAATACTTCTTCCGATACCATCGTTCGACTGGATTCATGGAAGAACAAATCTAGTTGAAATGTGATTGAGAAGATAGTTTGCACAATACACTACTTCATCCCACAANAGCAAAATACATCTAGCCATGATTTTGAATGACGTTTGATTCTTGTGTTTTGTGACACCATTCTATTGCAGTGTGTGAGGAACTGGCTGCTGCTAGTCAATATTAGATCGAAGCAGGTATTTTTCAAAAGGTCGATTGACATACTCACCACCATTTTCTAATATCAATCATTTGATGGGGCGACCACATTTATTTTCAACAAAGGCTTGAAACTCCTTGAAATTATCAAAGACAAGGTTCTTATTCTTCAGGAAAAATAACCATGTAAAATAAGAGAAATCATTAATGAAAGTCAAAATGTACCTGATACTTGCAAGTGAAGGTAGATTGATGTAGCATACATCAATGTGAACCAGCTCCAGTAGGTTATATGTTATCCAATTTTTTTCAGATTCAAATGGTGCTTGATCATGCATCCCAAGTACACAACCTTTACAGACTCCTTAAGGAGGAAACACCTTCAACACACCAACAACCATGTTATGAGTTTCCAGTGCCTTTAGACTTAAAAAATTCAAGTGTATGAGTCGTTCATGCCAAATTCGACTTCGTTTTTCGATATGAGCAACAAGTGCATTCAGTTCAAGTTCAGGTCGAGTTTTGTCACAAAACTTGTACAAATTTTCCATCGGGTCGAGAATCTCACTGGCGACAATCAACTTTCCTTTCTTTGGATCACAAACATAAAATCGATCTGGCCAAAATTCTACAATCTTACCTGTCTTTGTTAACTGTGCAACAAACAACAGATTGGAACTCATATTTGGCACATGATAGACATCGACAATATTCCCATGTCGACAAGCAACATCACCCTAACCAGCAAAATCTAGAGCAAAATCATCAACAACCTCGATTTTCCTCTCTTTAGCTTCATCCAATCATGTGAACAAGGAGGAATCCTTAGCCATGTGATGAGTGCACCTAGAATCATCTACCCATTCATTCTATGCCAGGAAAAACTTTAGGGGGTAAATTTTTCCCATGGGCTAATTTCCATGCTTTTTCCCAAAAAAATATTCCCCATTATATAAATGATTTGCCCAAATCCTATACGATAAAATTATTTTACCTTAAAAATTGCCAAAAATTTATATAAACTATATAAAAACCTTATAAATTTCAATATTTTTACAAAAATATCACCGAACATTTTATAGTTGGCATATTAAGGACTAGTACGATTCGCTAAGGTTTCTAAATTTTAAAATAAATTTCCATCCTTAAAATTATCCTTGTTCTGTGCAGAATGAGACAACAAGGCCTGAGAGGTTCTGACTTGGAAGGTGAAATTATCAGTGGGTTGGTGTATAGTGGATACGTCTCCTTCAAGGAATTTAACCTTCTCCTCTAAGTCATCTCACTTCTTATAGAAGACTTTATCCACATGTTCAATATTTCCAAAGTACTGACATGTCTTCTTCTTTCAACTTCATTTTGGTGCATCTACATGTCTCTAAGGTTTCTGGTCATGGTATGTGGGTTTCTGTGTAGAGGCATCAAATCATAGTCTATCCCTAGGATCCATATTTCCCTTTCCCTTGAGAAAGTGGGCATGGTGTTTCCCACCAATATTTCCTTCTTCAAGTAGTCTGTGTTGATCAATAATCAGAATACCATAGAAAGCTTCAAAGGTGTAATCATTACCATCTTCCTTGCATGCTTTCCAGTTGGTGCAGAAAGTCAACACAAACATGTTGAATGGTGTGCTTAAGTTCATTAGGACCAACTCGATGAGTTTTCCATCCTTCCTCTAATAATTCTTTACACATTCACACAATTTAAACTGGATTTCTTTCACACATGCCAAATAAACCTCCATTCTGTCAAAAGAATCAGTATTGAGAAAGATCAACTCTTTCTCCAATTACATGATGTGGCTCTCATCGACTCGGTCGAAAAACGACTTCAAATTATTCCATACTTGATGAGGGAAGTCAATTTCGCTGATGTGAAATTGGATCTCCCATGAGATGTAGGTTGTGATGACTCCTACAACCTCATCCTTATTTCCATAAACAATTAACTTCACTTTATTGTCTGTTGGATATGGAATCACAACCTTCTATTGATCCACATTCATGATCAAGTTTGCGTTTTCATTTAACCATCCACATGAGTTCTTCTTATATTTTCTTTGGATTGTTTTCCTTTAGTATTTTTCTCTTTTATCAAACTCTTCCCAACACTTATCCAATTTTCAAGTAATGTGGAGCGGGGGTAGCATAATTCCTGGATCCGCATTGTCCCCAGGTCCGCAAGTCTAAAGTATTGTCGCCTACATTTTGTACCTCTTACCCTTGCGTCCTCCACAATGCATTATTCACCTTTTAATACTTAGTCATTTTCTTGAAATGCAGATGCGGAGCCACATACCATACGACAACGTTTTCTTGAGTCTTCGGGTCCGCAGGTGCGTAATCCCGCATTCCCCAAAATGCACTTTTCACTTTTTCATTTCCCAAATTGTACCTTTTTCACTTTTTCAACACTTAGTCATTTTCAAGAAAAGTGGATGTGGGGCCACTTACCATATGATAACCTTTTTCTAGTCTCTAGGTCCACAGGTCCAAAGTCCCGTGTTCTCCAAAATGCACCTTTTTCAATCTGCAAAATGATTATTTCCAATACTTATCCACATTTCTAGTTTTGGTAAGAACCTCCCTACTCTTTCTCATATCTGTGTTCACAGGTCCGCGGGTCTGTAGTCCCACATTATACAATTTGGACTTTCCATCATCATTTTACACTCTCATACTTAACATTTTTCATCTTCCACGACATCACATCACCACTCCCCAAAACATTTATTGTCCCCACCACATAAACTACCACTTATGTAAGCATAATGTCGTTATTAAATTCACGAAACATTCGTTAAGACTTGCAATAAATTCAAATCTCATGTAAGTCGACAAAATTAAAAGTAATATTTATGATTTATTAAACTATCAGGACAGTACATGGTGAAATTAAGTAAAAAATTATATGCCAAGCTATAAATATCGACAGTAGCACCACCTATTGTCAAAGCCAAAAAGTAGAAGAAGAATGTGAAGTAAGAAAAAATTGTTTTATTGTAGAGATACACTAAACACACTTGGGAATGAGGCTCAAGAGTTTTATTGGTCCAGGCAATACAATTACTACAAGAACCTTTGTCATGCCGAGAAGAAAACAAACTTGATTTAAACTTCAGGTATAGCGTTAGCAAGTTGTGTTCTAGAAGTAACATACTTCAAATAAATTGGTCAATGGTGCACAGATAAGTTCAACTCTGAGAAAAGAATAATTGAATTGCAAGGACATCAACCCATTTCTCTATCTCCGTCAACATTTTCCAAAATGTTACGACTCCCTACACCTACCTTGCGATTTAAAAATGAATAGGTCGATGAATTTTTGAAGCATCATAGAGGAGGGGAGAGATTTCTAAGCAATTATTTGGAAGACCCAAGCAAGAACCCTGTTGCTTCTAGGATTGAGGTAACTTCACTAAAATGCACATACAGAGAATTTGCATGGTTGTTCACATGTACTATTGGTCTGGAATCTACTGCATTTGTACCAAGAAATTTTATATATGCCTTTCATTATGCTTTGCATGAAAAAACTATTATAGATTGGGGTTATCTTATTTCAAGTGAGATCTCTTTCCAACTTAGTAATTTACAAAAGACTCGAAAATTATACATGAGTTCTTACCTCATTTGTGCCATTTCTTATGGTCATGTATTTGAAGATTTGTCGAGGGAAAAGCATGTTGATTTTGTGATGGAACCAGTTTATGCATGGTATTTGGATTTGTATAAACACAAATCTCAATACAATTTTTACCCGGTTCATAACAATTTTATTTAAGAGTTTAAAAATTTTATTTTTGGTCCTATTACATCAAGACTATATCTTGAAGCAACCACCTTTCTCTCTGGGAAAGGATCTTATGAAAATTCTAAAGAATTTAGTAATATCAGGTTGTTTGGTAGTGAAGAGAAGTCTTTTCTTCTCCTGTTTTATGTATCAAATAGACTTTTTTACAAGGAAATGTGTAGATAGTACAAAACTTAGGCCCATTTCTTTTATGATAGAAGGAAAAAAAAATTCATATCCTTACCATAGAAAATTGGAGAATTCATTGTAAAGCACATAACCCACCTTGACGAGCTGGTAGGAAATCATGAACAATTGGGTTTAAAGGAAGCCAAATTTGTTAAGAATTTTGAACCAAATACCAAATCCACTACACACATGGAATTAGTTGGGTATTCTTCATATTTCACTAGAATCAAACAATTTCAGGAGGGTGGAGGAGATAATCTAAATCTCCATGAAATCGTGGAAGACCAAGTTTTAGATGACATGAAAGAGATAAACAACACCAATGAAGGTCATAGACATCATGGCAGGGAAGTGACATATAAAAACCCTAATTCACCAACAACATCCCAAAAGAGTACTCCATCAAGAACAAAGAATAGAACCAGTGGTATGGAGATGAGAAATGAATCATTTGGAGGGTCAGACGATGGTGGTGATAGAGACCCACCTAGGAAAAGTCTTGAAAAATATCACATTGCATATAATTTTGTCAAAAGAAAAAGAAATACATCAAAAACAAGGTTAAGGATACCTGAAATCCAGGAGAGTCCACGAGCAATGGATATCGATGAACTCATTGAAGAACCTAGATAGTCTGCACAAAGACTACTGGAAACTAGGGAGATTGTTGAATCCTTGATTATTATGGAACCTGAAATATTTGAAGAGGAATTTGGTACTTTGCACCACGCGACCTACAATTGTGACTCTAAAAAATTGTTATTGGAAAAAGTCAATATTAAAAACAAGAAGTTGCCAGAAAGATGGAAGTCATCAATTGGTTTTTACAGAGTTGCACCTTCAAAAATTACACAGTTCCACAGAGCAATTGGAGAATCTTTGAAGCAGTCTATTGATAGTATGGACAAATAAAATTTGGAGATGAAACAAAGGATAAAAGAGTTAGAAGTTGCATTGATACCAGGACAATTGTTTCCAGAGCCTTTGAATTCAATCCAACCTGTACTTGTGTTAGAAAATGTCCCAGAAAGTAGCACTAAATATAAAGACTCATCAAGTTTATTACAAGCAATAAGAAAATATGTTGGTGATTCCATACAAAAGAGAATTGATATAATTCAATAAATTTGGGATCTTTCTCAAAGTATTCCTACATTTTCATCAAGAATACAGAATTTCAAAGAATATTTGCAAAAGGACTGGGAAAATGATGAAGGATGTTACAGATAAGTTGTGAGTACATTCTCAGCTAAAGTCTTGAGCTTAAGTGATGCTCACAGAAAAGAACAAAAAATCCCTTCAACTTACCAAATGAAACAGGTAAATGCATGGCGGTTGAGAAGGATTAAAGATTTGAAAGAAATGATAAATGAGATCGATGTTTTGAAAAACAAAAAGTGATTTGTTTCTTAAGCTTGTGGATCTTATGAAGGAAATTGATGGTCCCAATTTATTGATGGATACTATGATTTTATCAAATGAAACTTTAATGGAACAACTTAATGCATTAAAATTTGCTTGGGAAAATGAATTCACCGAAACAATAAACTTTTTTGAAGAAGAAGTTGAAAAGTGGTTAGTTTGGTATATCAATAGAAATAATGAAGTTGATGACACGTTGCATCAATCGGATATGGATATGAGAGAATTGAAAAATGGATTATTTGAAATTAAAACTAAGCATGAAATTATTGTAGCTCCTTTAAGGGAGTATATCGAGGAGTAGTTGAAAAAGGCGTTATTCAAAATTGCCGAGCTAGAAAATCAAGAAACATTTGTAGTGATTATGCCACCTCAACCACAACATGCACCTATAAAAGAAACATCTCCAAACAAGTGAAGAGTTACGAGAACTTTCCATCACAGTGAGTCAAGCAACAACTTTGTTCCCCCTTTTATCTTTTTATTTCTTCCACAATCATTTGTCATATTTCCTTATATTTCTCAGTATTCTATGAAAACTAGGTTGATCCTTGATTTTTTTCCTCTCATCTTCGAGGTATTTTGAATTTATGGTCCACGGGAGCCTAATCCCAGTCCTCTTTGAAGGGAGAATGCAAATACTTTATTTAAATACATTTACTTTTTATTTAAAGACTTATATTATTTTTTGAGACTCTGAGAGAACTACTTGGGATACTACATTATTGTATTCTCAAAGACTTTGATTTGAAGCTTGAGTTTCCAAATGTTTTATCCATCATAATATTTTTGGTGCTTAATGGAATGATCATTTAAAGTTCGCTTATATATGTGGTCCATCTTTTGTATCTCTTTATTGTGGATATTGCTTACTGACTTGATGAATGTTGTGATGGAAATGTCAACCTTTTATTTATCATACTCATTTGGTTTACCTACTTTGTAATATATTGTATATATTTTCTTTTAAATGTAACTTGTCCCAATCTAAGGTATTGTTCTGGATGTGAATGCTAGTTTTTCAAAAGTATGGTCCTTATCAGACTTTGCTTTATTTGTGTTTATAATTTCATAAGAAAAATAGGAGTACCACCACTCTAAAAACATAGTGAGATTCATATCATCGTGAGTTTGAATTTAATACCATAAAAACATCTTTTAGATAAACATTTTTGGTGGCCATACTGGGGAGAGAAAAAAGGTTAGTTTCATAGACCAGAATCTAATGACTCAATCTAACCCAAATCAACCGAATTTTCAAATTGGCCTTAGAAATCAACATATCATATTGCATCAATTGTATAACTTGACAATAAAAACAACAAGAACCCAAGTAGAACTAGAAATATCATGGGAAAATATTGCTCGCAAATAAGAAAGAGAAATCACAATAAGACAAAGACAAATAGATGGAAATTAAGAAAATACTAGAAACACACAAAGGGCCAATAACAAGAAATAAAAGTAAACAACTTCAAAATTCTGAATTTTGAGAAAGTTCTAAGACTGAGAGAAGAGAAACTCAAAAAATGGGTGACAGAGAATAAATAAATGAAATTCACATGAATCAAGAAGAAATACATGAAATACAAAGAATCCCACGAAGAAGGGTTAGAAATATCCCACTCAACTTTCTAGGAGAACAACACCAATTACATACTCTTCCACAAGGAGTCTTTCCATTATTTTTAGAAGATAAAGTGATGGACCCAAAGAGACATATCGACCAATTTTTTTCTATGTGTGAAATACATATAATAGAACATGATTATGTCATGGTGAGAGTTTTTCTACAGACTTTGGTAGGTCTGGCCTACGAATGGTACATGTCTCTTCATGCCCAGTCAATTTCATCATTTGATGATTTGGAAACTATGTTCATGACCATTTATGCACCCCCAATTGTATACCATACATTGCTCTTGTAGTTCACCCAAATCCATTTGAAAATGGGAGAGAGAATCAAAGATGATAAACCATATTCTAGAAGAGCAAAAACCAAATAATCTAGTTATACTCAGATGTTATAAGAATTTCATGCCGTAAAATGTAAAATATGTTATTAGAACTGCCCAAATAGAAGACTTAGATGCAACTATGAGAAAAGCAACATAAATGGAAGAATTTATTATAGAAACAAATGTTGACCATGATATTATCCTTGGAAAAGTTCAAAGGAAAATGAATAACCTTACTATAGAAGATCAAGGAACATCGACCTCGAAGAATATTGAAAAATGAGGAATTAGTGGGGGAATCTACCAAGTTGTTATTCCAAATGTAAGGAATGATCCAGCTACGACCCAAGAAACAAAGAAAATATTGTAAATAGCTCAAATGAGTAGGACTATTCAACAAATGCAAAATGAGCTAACGAGATTAAGGAGAGATGAAAACTTCATTTCAGTAGTTCAAACTCCAAGAGTTCTTGATCAAGAACAAAAAATAATTCCTAACCAAGAGAAGAGGATAATAAATGATGGTAGAAATAAAGAACAAAGGCAAAGAGAACCCAAAGTGCCAAACCCCAATGCTCTTGTGTTAGAAGAAATTGTTGAGGAAGAGAATTTCGAAGATATTCATCAAGAATCAAATGTCATCCAAGATGAAAGTTTAGAATCAATATAGACTGATGAAGGGGAATCCTCTTTCTACATTTTTAATGAGAAAGAAGTGTATGAAAGCTTGTAATAAAAAAATTTCCAAACAAGAACACAAGCTGACAAATTTAAATCAAAAGAAAATCCAGAAAAGGAAAAGATTAAAACAAATCAAGCAAAAAAAACAAAGCAACAAATTGATGTTAAACAAGATAAAACTCCACAACCAATGACCTATAATGTAATAGATAATTTGTCCAAACTCATAATCAATTTTCCTTTTATGGAGGTAGTCAAGATACCACAACAAAGGGAAAACTTTTTAAGAATACTTGATGATTCATATACAAGAATGGAGGTTGCAATTATAAACTTGAAACAACAACAAAGATATTCATCAACTAAGCCAAGAGGAAAACTTCCACCGTTCTATATCAGCAATGTTGCATAATTGTCTAATCGATAGTGGGGATATCAACAACTTCATGCCTTTGTGAGTCATGCAAGCATTGGGAATAGAATGTACGAGGCACTATGAGACTGGAGAAATCATTTATGTTATTGACTCAAGAAAAGTCCCATCCTATGGGGAGATTAAATATTTTTTTGCATGGATAATTGTATCTCCTCACATCTCGACATTATTTATTATTATAGTGGTAGATCTTCCTCCAACATATGGAGTTGTTCTTGGAAAAGATTGGTGTTGATGATTGGTGGCTATATCATGAATGATGGAATTTGTATGATGTTTC